>CAVNYN010269045.1:0-87634 GCA_963692815.1 Nyctanthes arbor-tristis
ACCATTTCAACTCTGATAAGTTCAAGGTACTTATTATGTATTTCCTTGCTACTTTCTTATTTTTCTGCTATTATTGTTTATATAGCATGTGTATATATCATCTTTTGTAGAAAGCATCTTCAGCAAACATTGCAAACCGTTCAAATAAGAAGCTCAATCATCGTACCGGTTTGCGTCCTCTCTCGTAGCTAGTAGAGGATATGGCCGCGGTAATTTATAGACAAATAATTGTACAATTTATCATTTTGTTAAAGAGTTTGGAAACAGTGTTTGAGACATTCGTATTTACTAATAGGATGGTTCCAAGTTTCCAGAAGTTGATGCCTTTAAGTTAGCTTATGGAGGGAGGGACAACTGTTGGACTAATGGCGTAACAAAGGCTCAATATGTAAGAATCTACATCTTGATTCATAAAATTATTTGACTGTCACTCTAGTTGAGCATTTGTTTTAGTATTGATTGTGGCTCTGGCTGAGCCTTGCTTGTGGTATTTTTTGTTTGCTCTGGCTGAGCCTTGTTTGTCTTCCATGTATTATTTCCTTATTTGAATAAAAGTTATGATTTTTATAAAAGAAAAAAGGTAGCTTTCTTTATCCTCCTAATGCTTTCATCAATAGTTAAAAACTATAATAAACTGTCAAGTTGTACACATATTCTTAAGGCAAATTTACATTATGATAGTGTGCAATCCCAGGTTCCTTAACTAAAACATAGCTGAGCACTACTTTTTTATATCGAAACCTGACCCCCGTACACAATTTTTTGATATTTGGACCATGAAAGTTCAAAATTAGTATATTAAATGTGTAGAAAAAATGTTGATATACTTGTATGTGCTTTCTTGTATGTAAATGCCAACTTCTAGTAATAAAAGAAATTATTCAAAATTTACTTAAGGCATATCATTCTATGTGTCTGTGATTGATGTCAATTGGAGTATGAATTATGTAAAGGGTCTTGAAAATGAATCATCCAGTACTTTTTATATGATTGTTGATGCTCTTATTGTTGGTGTATTGGTAAACTATATTTCTTAAGACACTGAGTTAAAAATGTTTTTGTGTCTATGAATCTAAATAGAAAATAATATACTCAAATTATAAGTTATAAAAATGGGGAGCAAACACTTGCTATTGCCACTCTTGTAACATATTCCTCTTCATGGAATTTACTATATTTGGAATTTTTTGATATAATAAGGTTATTTATATTATTGTGTTGTGTAACTCTTTTGTAGGATGAAATGGTTGCCAAAACTAATGAATATCTTACAGAGAAAGCAAAGGAGCAGCAACTTCCTCATGACATTCCTTTAGAAGAGATATATGTTGATGATCCTGATGCTGGACTTAACATTATGATGTCTGTTATAGGTAAAAAGCCTGGTCGTCGAATTCGTGGTTTAGGAGATGGTCGTCTTCAAGACATTGGGGCATCTTCTGTAAAAGTGAGCCATTTGGAAAACGAGTTGGAAGCAGAACGTGTTGCTCGAAAGGCTGCTGATGTTGCTCGAATGGAGACGGAGCAAAGGATGCAAACTAAATTCAATGCTACATTGCAATCTTGGCATAATTCTTTGACGCAGATGTGTAGTCAAATCCCCGGCATTGTTTTACCACCATTTGTACCATTGTCAACTGAGCATGACGAGACAGATATGGATGGCACTACTGCAGATGAAGATAACAATTTGAATGAGACAAACTTTTGTGATGAATAGAGATTTAGGAGGTAGTATTAAGCCATCTCATTAGATATGGTTACATTTTAAGATACAGACGGTAGTACTATATTTCACTTATGTTACATTTCGTTTGATTAACGGCTGTGTTTTCATTTGGACACAAAAATTTTAATCTCATGGTAAACTTATTGATTTTATCAGTTTTTGTAATTTTATTCTATCTTTATATCTATTTAAAACAAGATCTCCTTGCACAATTTGACAAGGCACATATATAAAAAAATATTTCCCTACAATTTTTTTTCATTGATTGGAAAGACTCACTTAGCCTATAAATATTATTTTCCTACAAAATGATATGTCTCAGGAAAAGTAATCTTAGTCAACAAATATGACTTAATTGGCTACAAATTTACAACTTCTCCTTTGTCTTAAATGATCATAGTCTACAAATATTTCTCCCTACAAAAAATTTATTCATATGGAAAACACTCCTTAGCCTACATTGATTTTCCCGACAAAAAATTATTTGTGATAGAAAGGATGTTTTGCCTACAAATAATTCTGCCTACAAAAATATATTTGTGACCACAAGGATATTTTGCCTATAAATAACTCTGCCTATAAAATATATTTGTGACAAGAAGGCTCTTTTGCCTACAAATTGCTTTTCCTACTAAAATCAATTTGTGATAGAAAGGACATTTTGCCTATGAGTTGCTTTTCCTGCAAAAATTAATTTGTGATGGAAATGATGTTTTGCCTACGAATGTCTCTCCTTAAAAATATATATTTGTGATAAAAAGAACTTTTTGCCTACAAATGAATTTGTACGGAAAGCACTTAGATGATTTTTTGGCTGACAAAGTTGTCTATTTTGTCGTCTAAAGTCTTTGGCTTTGATGATTGCCCTACAAACTTCACTACAAATTTTTTTCATGTCAAAAGAGTTTTGCCTACAAATTCTTACTTTTCCCTACAAAAACAATTTGTAGGGAAATACATAAAATCTTGTAGTGAGAGGACGACGGTGAGAGAGAGAAACAATTTGTCCAATGTGGAATGTCGTGCCATGACCACTGCGTGAATAGGGAAGGGGAAAAAAGAGCATAAAACGTCAACGTTTTGGTTGAAATTAAGATTCAATTGCTACAGTAAAATTTTCACCACTCTTTTAATATAGTTAGATGTTGACATAATTTAATCAATATTTAAAAACTAAACCGTCATGACCAAGTCAATTGGAAAAATCAAGAATTGGCTAATACTTGAACCAATCCGCAAAACAGTCCAGCGGTGTGAGATAAAAACAGATACGGTCTACTAAAAACGGATACAATACAACTAATTTTTTCTCAATAATAATTTATTAAAATTTTGAACTTTTTGGAAGCTTAAGGCCATATTATGCATGACTTTTCTCCAAGTAACTTAATATAGGTATACATCCTGAATTCTTTTCACTAAATAACCAATTAGGACTCTCTTTTTATTTACGAAGTCACATTTTTAAATAAAATTTCAATATTTTTTAAACAGTAAAGATCAAAAAATTATAAAATAGAATATTCTTTTTTCCATATTAATTTAAGTAAAAAGTAATTCATTTCAATTATTTAATTAAAATCAGTTTGATGACCTTGAACTGTTAACGTTTCCAGTTTGATGACCGGTCTGATTTTATGAACATTTACGAAAACTGAAATCAATTCAGAAAACAATCCCATGGTGTGAGATAAAGACAGATGTAGTTCACAACAAAATTTTTCTCAATAATGATCCATTAAAATTTTAAAATTTTTGAAAACTTAAGGCCAATAAGCTAAGACCTTGTTATGCATAACTCTTCTCCAAGTGGCTTAATCTATTCATACATCCTCAATTTTTTCACTAAATAACCATAGCTTTATTTTGTATAGCCTTTCTCCAAGTAGCTTAATATAGATATACATCCTCAATTCTGTTCACTAAATAACTAATGTGAGATTCATTTTCTATTCTCGAAGCCACATTTTCAATTGCTCTTAAAAAAGGAATAATTTTCAATATTTTTTAAACGATAAAGATAAAAAAAATTATAAAATTGATTTTTTTTCCACATTATTTTAGGTAAAGTAACTTATTTCAATTATTTAATTAAAATTGGTCAGATAACCTTGAACCATTAGCTTTTCAGTTGAACGACCTGTCTGATTTTCTGAATATTCGTGAATACTTTAATCAATCTAGAAAACAATTCAACGATGTGAAATAAAGACAGATACGGTTCACTGGTTCAAAATAAATTTTTTTCAGTAATGATCCACTAAAATTTTAAGCTTTTTGAAAACTCAAGGCTCATAAGTTAAGGGTATATTATGAACCTTTTTCCAAGTAGCTTGATATAGGTATGCATTCTTAATTTTTTTCACTAAATAACCAATATGAGATTCCGTTTCTCTACCAAAAGTCATATTTTCTGTGGTTCTTTAAGAAAGAATAAAATTTTAACATTATTTGAAGTAAAAATTATCCTACGGTGTAAGATAAATTATCTTACTGTGTGAGATAAATTATTCTACGGTGTGAAACAAAATTATCCTACGGTGTGAGATAAATTGAAATAAAATTAAGAAAATCTATCGAAATTAAAATTGGTCAAGACAAGGAATGAAAATTTTAAATGTAGATTGAGAGAGATTTGAAAAAGTTCTTAGATAGAATGAATTCTATTAGAGGAAACAAGAAAAATATGGGTAAAGAAAAGGGGATATTTTTAGATAAATGAAATCTGATTTGGTGATTAGAATTAAAAATTGAAAAATATAGTGATAATAGAAAACATGGAAACGAAAAAAGGGAAATGAAAGATAAAAAGGAAATCTATAAATTTGTAATAAATTAAAAAAGTAAAATAAAAATTAATGGCTAAAATTAGTAGATTAAACCAACAGCCAAGGTGAGGTATCCCTTAGGCAGAAAAATGTGAAATGGAAACTATCCTATTTTTAAGTATATATAGATAGATTGAAGGATTTAACTTTGGAAATTTGATATTAATGTCATTTAGCCCAGCCATAATTTTGAACACAAATGATAGCTTAAAAAGGGTAATTTACACATTACGTATTCAGCCTTTCAACATATAATAAATCACATCCCTAACCTTTATTTTTTGTACTGTGGGTCACTAACCTTTGAAAAAATCTCTTGCTAGGTCCCTGTTAATGATTTCCGTCAATTCTAGTCGTTAAATCTCTATAAAATGAACCACTTGTCCTCACACTAATTAAAAAAACAAAAAAAGGAAAAAAAATAAATTTCATAATAGACCTTTTCTAGTCTCCAAAGTTTCTTTGCATTTTTCTTACTTTTAGGGGTAGATTAACTACGTCAACGTGTGGCACACCACTTCCAGCACCACGTGACAACCCCATTCAACATGCTGAAGTGATCAACACCCATCATCACTACATGGCTGATTCCACAGACATCGTTGAGAAACTGTTAGACTATTCACAAATTTCTCCTAATCATATGATAGAAAATGGTGATTTAGAAAAGTCTATTGACAGTATTGTCGGCGGGTATCAATATCGCACTGGTGGCCGCCACCGCCACCCCGCATGATTGCACACTTGTTAGCGTAAATGGGTGCCAGAAAATTGGGTTTTGGGGGTAGAAGAATCTATGTTGAATGCTTATGCTGAAATCAAGAAAAAATATGGCTTCTTGATTTTGATAATGGTTTTTGCATTTTTGAAGTTTTCATTAGGTCATCCTAGGGAGATTAATGGGATTTTGATTGTCTAAAATTTCAACAATAATTTGTCTAATGCTCAGAGGGTCGTGTTTGAACATGCACAGGTGGATATTCAAGTCATTTTCTTAAATAGCGTTTCATTTGTTGGCCTTTTTTTAGATCTGAACATGCTCCATCTTCTCGACCCATATTATCTCTAGCAACACAGCAAAGCCTTCTTCTTTGGCCACTAATTTTCGACACAACAGTAAAGCCACATGTTAGTCCCAATTTTTTTTTTTCAATTAATTTCCTACTATTCATCTCTTATGCACTATAAAGTGCAAATAAATAGAGAATATGAGATTCTTAGTCCCGGTTTTCCTTCTTTGCTTCCATCTTACAGTCACAATTTTCGTGTAGCTTGATGCTGTTTGCTTCAAGAAGTAAAAAAGAACAATCTCATACATAACATCTTATTTTCTACTTTAAATTTTACTTGTCAATATTTTACTCTTTAACTTTCTAATCTAACTTCAAGAGAACTAAACCAGGATCTTTTCTACTCTAGAAATAAAAGGTCGAAACACCCATTTGATTTTTGGTGAGATTTATGAAAATGAAGGTATGGCTTAATGGTGGAAACGTGGGACTTCTTTGCTACGTAAAGGAAAAATGATTTTGGGAGCAAGGGGCAATGGCAATCCTTTAATTTTTATATTATATTATTTTATTATAGTTTTAATTTTTTAATTAAGAGATAATAATAAAAACGTAATTTCACCAAGGGTCCCTAACCTTTTATAAGGGTAAAATTGTCTTTTTATAAGGACTTAATGGTTTAAATGGACGGGAACTATCAATGGGGACTCGGGGATAGATTTCTTCAAAGGTTAGGGACTTGACACTAAAAATAAAGATTATGCACGTGATCTATCAAAGGTTGAAAGGTTGGGGGTGTTAGATGTAAAATAACCTTTAAAAAATTTAGAAGTTAGGACGATTTTAAAATATTGAACATGTAGAAGGACTATTTACAGTAATTCTTGAAAATAATAAAACTCTTACCACTGGAATAGCCACCGGAAGGCGTCGACGATTTCAGATTCGTACCCCGGGCTTGGATGTTTGTACAGCGATCCGTTTCTGGCTTCACTGTCGTTCAACCCGATCTCTGCAACGAAACCAGAATCAGTCACCGCCCGCTCCGCTGCCGGAAAAGGGATAACACTCAGATCTGAGCTTATTGATCTTCTGAAAACAGAGATCAATCTCAAACCCAGATGTCCTGTCTTGCACTTTCTCTCCAACCCACTAATGGACCCGACGTCCTCCTCCAGACCCGTGAATGGTTTCCACCATCGCGGGCGCTTATGGCTGTATCGTCCTTCCGCGAAACTCGGAAATCGTTCTCCTCCAAAACCCACCACTCCAACGCTGCCGCCAGTTCCACCACCTCTGATTCAGCGATCTCCAACGGTCCAACAGACTCGCTTGGTGATGACCCTTTAGCCGCGTCGTCTGGCCAGGTAATTGTTGGGGTTGAGTCCCGCTACCGTGTAGTATATCGCCTTGTCAACTCCATCTATGTTCTTGCCATTACTACCATAGATGATTCGAACAATAATGTGTTTGAATGCATTAATATAGTTAACCAAGCTGTTAGTGTGATTGTAACTGCCTGTCGTGGAGTGGATGTCACGCCGGAAAAGTTAAGTAAAAAATATGTGGAGATTTACATGGCGATGGATATTGTTTTGCGGGGTGTTAGTAATATTAGGCTTGCGGCAATGTTGGCATCAATGCACGGGGATGGGGTGGCCAAAATGGTGCACTCTGCAATACATACCGAGAATAAGATTCGAGGAGCTGACAGTTGGGCCAATGTAGAGCCCCAAGCTGTGGATCACGAGACAGGTGTGGATTCGTTCTCGAAGGCTTTGTTTGAGTTGCCTCCCGAGACATTGGAGGCTGGTGATGAGGTTGCTGCTGCAACACTGGGTTTCTTCCAGCAGAGTGAGGAAAAGGATCAGAATAAGGTTGAGGAAGACGAGGGAGAGAAGGATCCATTTGCAGCAAGTGATAGGATAAATAAGCCAGAGGAAATGCTGATGGACGGGTTTAAGAAGGACAAGGATTCAGGTATTTCTGATGTGAGCAAGGCATTGGCCGGGCTTGAGGTGACGACATTGCCTCCAGCTGCAGCTACCGAGTCAACTCATATAGGTGTAGAAGGGTTTGAAGGGAATTATGGTGGGATTGAGTTTGGAGCTGATGGGTCGACATTGCCAGAGGATTTTGAGGGCATCAATGAAGCTTGGGGTGGTGGATTAGACGCTTCAGAGTTTGTGGGGACAAAGAAGGTTAAGAAGGACCAGGGGCTTGGTGGGCTTGAATTGTTAGAGGCCAGTGAGGCACCAGCGGCTACTGTAGCTAAAGGTGGTGCAGGGGACAAAATTGAGGATATATTGGTGAAGAAAACTGAGATGAAGGGTCCTGAGATGTATATAGTGGAAGAGATTAATGCAGAGTTTTGGGAGTCCTTGCTTGCTAGAGTTGGATTAATGGGTGTAGTTTATTTGCGAACTTTGCCCCCAAAATCTTCTTCAGATGTTAAAGAGACAGAGTTTTCATTTAAGGTTGAAGGTACAAGTGATGTTAAGAGGTTTGTTGTGCAAAGCTCTCGAGTCAGCGGCCTTGGAAATGGTATGTTTCATGTGAGGACTGCTCCTTCGGAGGAACCCATACCAATTATCAAATATAGCTTGTCACCCCGACGCACTCCATTGCCTTTAAGGGTGCGCCTTATCAAACGTCTCAGTGGGACTTTGCTTTCTCTTATGATCCAGTATGTGTCTAATCCAGATTTACCGGCACCCTTAAAGGATGTCACCTTTATTCTGAAACTCCCTGTTGACCCAACCCTGTTAAAAGTATCTCCAAAAGCAGTCTTGAACAGATCAGAAAAAGAACTAAAATGGCATATTGATGAAATACCTCTGAAGGGCAACCCTGGTAGGTTGAGGGCAAGGATGCCTGTTGACATTGGTGATGATGTTGAGGAAGGTCTTGAGGTTGTTGGTTACGTGAAGTTTTCTGCTCAAGGGGCTACATCTTTGTCTGGAATTTCCCTTCGTCCTGCTACCGAGGGCAAGTTGGACTTCTATGAGGTTGATCACAGGTATGCAAGTGGGCTCTATATTTCCAGTTAGCTGTGAATGGCTTGTCCCAATTTTTGTGAATGTATCACCTTTTCTTTTCCTTTTTCTTTCTTTCTTTCTTTCTTTTTTTTTTTTTTTTTGCCAAAACACTATAGTGAGTTTTGTGGTATAAAATTGTCGTAACCATCTTTGAGGTGTACCTTGTAACATTTACCCCTTGTTCTTCTGAAAAACTGTTTCATTTAAATGTTTTCAGCCATTGGTTATGTAATAGAATTCAGCATTTTATTCCCATATATGTTTCTAGCACTCATTGAACTATGCCCACAGGCCACAGCTTCATGCAACCTTGACTTCTGCATGCATTATGATATTCTCAGAACGGATTTTGTTTGTGCACTAAAGATAAACTTCTCTAGATACATGTTTAAATCGATATTATTGGAGAAACTTGAAAACTAAGTTCGATTAGATTTTTCTGGTTATATCTATAACTGCATACATGATAGACTCAGATGTCATAAGAATAGTTGAATAATTCCATGCTCATAAGAAGTCCTCTCTGATCAAATGGTAGTTACAAAATACCACCTTTAGACTTAGTAAAAGTCATGCCACTTTACTCACTGAAACTGCAGAATCCTACAGTCATAGCAACATATTACGCCTTTTCATAGTTTACTTTGAGTTCAGCTACATGAATGCTTTTTTGCCATTACATTCAGTTAATTGGTTGATCTAGAGAAAGATAAAACTAGATCGTTTGCAATTATCATTCAGTAATTTATTTTTGGTCTAGGATGTTAGGTTTTTAGTTTTTACAAGTTTGTTGAAGGCTTTTCTGCTATTTTTGCTAATTTGCTTGTTCCATAGCGTTTAGCATATGATAATAAAGCTTGTAATTATTTCCATGCACTAGTTGCACTAAGAATGAAATGGTAGTGAGTGGAAGAGATTCACTTTATGAGTTCACTTGCATGGGGAACTGAGCTCATCATAATTTTTAGTAGTTTTCTCGCAATACATTTTATCCATGTTAAATATTCTGATTGTTATTTTTATTTATTGGATTGCGCTTCTTCCTTTTTTACCTCTAACCTCTTTTTTTTCCTTTTTATTTAAATTGTTCCACCTTTTAGCCTTATTACTATTTCTCCAATTAGACAAGATATTCTGCTAAGGTAAAGGCTGAAAAGTGTAGTTATAAAAAATTACAAATTACAGCTGGAAGTCAGATTTAGCCATGAAAATAGAACTTTCAAGTGCCTGGGTAGCCTTTGGAATCTTTGATTAAGAGCATCTCCAATGCCCATGGTCTTTGGTGAGGGTCTATCCAAGAGAGAGATAGAGAAGCAAAAAAATTAGTTGGTTCACATGTTTCCTCTTTTCTTTTTTTTTTAATCACTTTTTTTCTCATTTACACTATTTTTTCTTCACTCTTTCTTCATCGTGTCATGTGTAAGGTCTAAAATCACACATTCATTTCCATTTTCTCTACTACTAGTTTATCTAGGGATGCATAACGAGCCGGCCGGCTAGGGTGCCCCGCGGCCTGGCCCGCAAAAAGCCCGAGCCGGCTCGGCTCGGCTCGGCTCGTGGCTTGTTTATCACGAGCCCGGGCCCAAGTCGAGCCCCAAATTTTGGGGGAGGCTCGGCCCGGCCCGGCCTGTCCAGTGTGGCTTGCCCAGCCAAAACGGGCCAGCCCATAGATCGGAAGATCCAAAGGCCCGTTTACCACGGGCTTTCAAGGCTCGCCCGTGCTGAAATTTAAAAAAAACCAAAAAAACTTTGTAATAATTTAATTATTTGGCTTACAATTTCATGTAAAAGATAATTATATTGTCACTACTATTTTTGTTTATCACACCACATTTTATCTTCGCCACTACTATGTTCGTGTTATTTAAAAAAAAAAAAAAAAAAAAAACCAAGCCGGCTCGACTCCGAAAAGGCTAGGGTCGAGCCTAAAGTTTGTGACCGGGCTGGGCTGGGCTCGGCTCGGGACCAAAAAAGCCCGAGCCGAGCTCGGGCCTAAATTTAGGCGAGCCGAGCCGGTTCGGCTCATTGACATTTTTAATTTTATTATTATTTTTCAATTTCTATCCATCACTCTTTTTTCACTTTTTCCTCTATTTTTTCCTTACACCTCCTTTCATTCACCTTCAACTAAAATAATCTTCTCTCTATCAAAACTGCAGTCTTGAACTGGTTTAAGCCCATGTTAGCAAATCAATTCTATTTCAAAATAGAAATCGGTCAAATTAGTCACATCCACATATCTTGTGGGACTCTATGTACTACACAGGCCTCCTCCATTCATTTTCAAAAAATATATTTCAAGTTCAAAATAGAAATATACTGCTAACAGTTCCTTTTGTCAATTTATGAATTTTCAAGATAGTTTGAAATTTATTGTGATCTTCTCCAGAAACACCACTTTATTCCAATATGTCTTGAGACTTTTGCCTTGAAACCTTATGAAGAGGTAAAGTACCTAAAGTAGCTGATTGATAATGGTTACACAGTGATGTCACTGAAGACATATCCGATAAAGTTTTCATACAATTTGCATTTAAAGTCTGTCTACTGGCTCATGTGATCTTATGATATTTTCATACTTATTAAGACTGTTAAGTTATGGTGTGCTGTATTTATAGTATTATTCATAAGACAAGAATGCATTGTTAGCGGCACTTCAGCTTCTGTTCTGATTCTCATGGATAATTATTCTTCACATGCTTTTCCCATTGAAAAATCATGAATCTTATTGTATTAATAATTTTACCAGAATCTTCTGCTATTGACTGTATCAATTTCTTTTTGAGTCTCAATCGAAACAAAATTGTCTAGGATGTTTGATTCTCATCATAATTTGTTCAATTTACAAATTTTTTTCTGGGATCCACAGCTCACTTTAACTTTCTCGTGAAAGTTCCACCAGTCATCCTATGGAATTATAATCTTGAAAATTCATTATGAAAATCAAAGTACCTCCTTGTTACTCATTGAAGCACAAAATGTCATGTATACTGTACTTCTTACTAAAATATTATGCTTGACTTAATCAACTCTGCCATCTGGTGCACTTTGAAAAAATTGAAATTTCTTACTATTTCTGCATTTTAACTTCTTAATAGCATTGTACAAATTGATGTTCAGTAAAATTACATAGTTTCTTAGAAGAAAAGCATCTAATTTTGTGATAAAACTGAAACACCGTCAACTGGAAATACATCCATGGTGAATATTCTGTGGGATTTTTTATTCGTGATTTTAAGGCCGTATTACTGTACATTTGGACTTGCTATGGAACCGCTGCCTGGTATATGGCTTAGCTGTTCTGGGGCTGAAAACTGAAGCTACACAACTATTATATTATGATGCCTGCAAGTCTTAAACAGGAGCTGTTAATTAAACAGCATGTTCCTTTTCATTAGCAAGTTGATGTGCTACCAGTTTTATGTTTATCTTTGGAAGTAACAGGTTGCCTAGTTAAGGTACTGAGCATGGTACAAGTGCATGGCTGGTATAAATGTTTGAGCTCTTTGTGAATGAAAACTCCATATCTGCAATATTTGAACAGTTGAGCACAATTATTATTGTATGTGGGAGGGTTCAAGATAATCGCTTCCGTAGAACTTTTTTTGTTATCAGTTTTTATTCTCTTAATTTTTATTCATTGCCCATTATCAGTTTTATCATGTATCTACTCTGGTGGATGACCCTCTTTATTTCATCTTGGCTTGGTAAATGTTGACTTTTCTATTGTAATCTGATTGCTGATATTTTGTCTAACTTCTTTTTCCATGTGATTCTAATGGGATCATGTGCGCTGCTCCAATGTTAATTTTGGCGGGCGCTTCGTTGTGAAATAGGGGAGATAATGATTTTAGGCTGTAAGCAAAAGATATTGCAGGATCATCCATATTCTCATATTATGATTGCAGGATGGTTTTTTGTTCGTCCAAATGTGTTCATTGGGAAGTATTTTACTCATCCGTGTCATTGAATTGATACATAATAATATTGTGAATTGCCGGTTCTTGTGCTTGGTGTTTTGATTAAATTTCTGTTGCATGTTGCATTTTATGGGTGATGTTGTGGTTTTTAATGTTGCCTTGCATAGTTCAGAGCTCATTACATGTGGACTGTTCTATATTTTAAAGCATCCATCATTTTGAGAACATAGATGCTTATTTGCTCGTTATTATAGCTGGGCTGGTTATCAAAGGATTTTTTTTTTTTCCATCGACTAGGCAATGATTTCACCAATGATTTTAACCTTGTTGTGAACTTTAGAACTATCCTTTTATATGCATTAACATTATTGGACTTCAATTTCTTATTAAGTAATGCATTCTTTGCAAAATAAAAGAAAGCGGTTTATGGTTGTTTGGTAGAACCAACTCTAGGGCCAAAGTGCCACTTAACCTCATTACTCTTGTAGTCTCTATTTGAAAAAAGCCTTTCCAACTCATATATTTTAAAACTTATCTAGTATATACTTTTAACATATTTTAAAAACTAGTATATGCACCCGTACGATGCACGGGTAGACAATACGTGAAGATTTTACCAGTAAGAAGTAGAAATACTAATAAGCATCATGTGTACATTTCAATGCAAATTGTGAAAGTGTACCTGTGCAATGATCGAGCAGAGTGAAAGTATAAAAAATTATACTTGTCAAAATAGAGAAATCACACAAACTAAGATATGAATTACTTAACAATACAATATACCTAATCAATTTACAATGCCCAACTGTATGAAATCCTCTACTTTCATTTATCAATTTGTGTTCACAATTTTGTTTGTGCTTCATAACATGTGTTGATATGGTAACACTTGATAGAAATAAAGGCGCAAATAAAACATTTATAAGATATGGCATGCTATAAATGTGTTTCTCTATAATGCGCAAAAAAAAAAAAAAAGAAGTTAATGATACAAACTATATAAGACTACTACCAACTATGAACCTATCTATTATGGCAGTAACAACGTTTTTATATTTAACACCCTCTGACAGACACCAACATATTTAGAGAAGTAGAAAAAATTTATATAACATAATTACACTCAATGTAAGCACGGACGTTACATAAGATTATTAAACACATCAACTATAAAATTAATTAGAATGTAAAAACAAAAATTAAAAAACAATGACTTCAGTCAAAGATAGAACAGATTGTTAAATATCAAATTTGATTGATTACCATAATATTATGCATATCAAAATCAATAAGAAATGATAAAACACACAATGTAAGTTTATGATCACAAAACACAACAAATAATATACCCATAATCATAAGATAATAATCAAGCTAGAACATCAACAAAATAAAACCGAAAAGATAAAAAAGAGAAGAATCTTGTTAGAGACAAACTTCACATCTGTCTTTATGCTGAAACTATATAGCAATTTAAAGAAATCCAACCAGCAGTGCTTGGCCTAAGGGCTAAAGCCATTGTTCTATATGAATTGCATGATATAATTTGGTCAATTAATCTTCTTTCACAAAAGGCCTAGAAAAAATTTTCCAAGTATAAGAAAATTAACAGTGTATATAAAATTGACCGTTCAACCACCAAACCGTTAAGATCAATCAAAGAAACATGAATGTTAAGTTATTATCAAACCACTGACAAATCACACAATTGAGAAAAAAAAACTTTTATCATCCGCTCATATGTTCCCTATCATCCCCTCTATTAATGTGTCATTCAAAGAATAGCATGAATTTTTTAATTTAATCTATCAACATTTCAATAGAGAAATCATTAATCTTCAATTGTATGCATGATAATATAATATAAATTACTAAATGGTAATTTAATAGACTACATCGGCTAAAGTTTCAAAAAATATATATAATAGTCACTTGCATGTAGTCATACTTCCACCATCACATAGAAGGTCTTCATTCATGTAGTCTTCATCCAATTTTAGAGCAGCCTATATAATTGATAAGAAAAAAATAAATTTATTAGAAAACATATGTGTCAAGTGAATGGAGCTTTAGATAAGAAAAAAGAACTATAATTTATTAATTAATATTTGATTTGAATAAAAGAGATTGCAATTATCGAAATGGAAAATGATGCATGGGACGAACAATATTCTAGAATATAACATACGGGAAGTTAAATAATGAATGCACAACATTTGTACATCTATTGCCCATGTTCACGTTCACAAACCATTTCTATTTAAAAATAGAATATGATCAAACTAATCATATCCACATATTTGAAGTGACCCACTTGTACTACAAATATCATTATTACAAAATATACTTCTACTTAAAAAAAAAAAATTTGTGAACATTTACAACGTAAACATATACATCAATTGCTTCAGTGGATGACATCCTTTTCTTATTTGGTTGGGCACCAGAAAAATGAATGTTAGTGATCAAATGTGTTTGAAATCCTATTTTAGTTAAACACTTGTGCAATGCACAGAAATAAAATATTGATCACGTGTATTGCCCTTAATACAGTAAAAAGCTGCAAAAGATCAGGAACATATAATAATATTTTTTGTAAAGATCATAATAATTAATTAAAATCTACAATCAATTACAAATTTTGAAAAAATTTGTTAAATAAAAAATTTCCCTTTAAACTTTTTCGATGCTATATATTGCAACTACATATCAACGTACGAAATTAGCATAAATCACCGATTGAAGAAGCTAGATGTGTTCACACAAAAATTGAGATTTTTTCCTTCCAATACCATTTTATTATTAGCATAAAAAATTTCCAAAATAAGGGAAAACAAGATGGAGAAAAACTAATATAATCAATTTTCTTAATAAGTACAAATTTATCAAGTGGGCTCAATTTAAGGATAATAATTGATAAAAACACGTATTCTTTTTGTAAATATCATAATTAATTAAATTCTTAAATCAATTAAAAATTTTGAAAACAAAATTGGTCTTTAAACCTTTTCCGTGCCATATGGTAACTACATATAAACGTAAGAAATTAGTGGTAATCAAGGGTTGAAGAAGACATGTGTTCACGCAAAAATTGAGATTTTTTTCTTTCAATACCATATTATTATTAACATAAATAAATTTCACAATAAGGGAAAACATGAGAGAGAAAATATAAAATAAGCAATTTCCTTAATAAGTACGAAATTTAATTAAGTATTTATATGGACTCAATTTAAGGCTAATAAAGGAAAAAAACGCATTTCTATTTTTGTTAATTAAGTACGAAATAGGATAAAATTGACTGAAATGACCAAAATAGGTACAGATGACGTCATGCTGATGTGGGTTAAAAAGGGCGGGAAATAGAAAGTTTCACTACTCTTAATTTAGGATAATATAGATTAAATGGTTATATACCATGAACGTAGTTAAATGAATACGATTTGTTGAAAACAATGCATGTACTTTGACGTAAAATTGCCACCTCACACAATTAAAAGTCACACGCATAGGAAAAAGCTTACAATTACAACAAAGAACAGCATGCATATTGATACTTTGAAAAAAAAAAAAAAAATGGCATATGAGAAATTCTTGAAACCGAGCATACCCAACTTTGACCATTTCAACCTTTTGTGGGGTGGGTGCTCCAAAATAATCTATGATTGGTGCTTCTTCTGCTCGCTTATCTTCAGTAATCATGTTATGCATAATGTAGTATACCAAAGGTGCAGCATTGTCGGCTAGGTTAGTAAAGAGATGTGATATTTGTCAGCAGATTAATGTCGTTGTTTCAAGCAAACCAAATGGTGCATGCCATATCAACGTGTTGTTATCTTGAATGATTGTCGGACTAAGCCGTTGGACAACTTTCCCGCCGTTGGAGGCTACACAACATTTCGGGAAACCCACGTTTTTTTGGCAATATGGAGTAATCTTGCAACGTCCTCGATGTTAGGATATTGAACATATGCTAGTCACGAAATACCTCCACCACAGCCTGATAGAGCCTCTTTACACTTTCTTCCACGGTGGATTCACTCTCTTAATGAAGTCATATGTTGCATCTGCCACACCATACCATATGGTAGGCTCCGCATCGCAGTATTTATCTTTTCGTAAGGGAATCTAGGCCAGCATAACTTATTCAATTTTTTTTTTCACGAAATAGCTCTCATGAGCCTGAATGGCCATCACACTACTAAAAAATTGCCTTTCAGCGACGGAAAATTCCGTCGCTAAAGCCTCAAAATCCGTCGCTAAAGGTCAGCACCGACGGAAAACTGGCTGTCGGAAACGCCGTCGGTGAAGGTCGCGTCGCTAATGGTTTTCGACGGCCTTATCCCGTCAGAAGTTTCTGACCGTAACGGTCGTCGGAAATTTCCAACGGCCGTTTTAAAAATCTATTTAAAAATATTTAACAGACCCACGCCCCACCACGCCCCTGCCCGACCTGCGAGGAATTAATTCGTGCAATTGCAAGGATGGAGTTTCAAACCCATGACCTGGTGGTTGGAGAGTGAAGTCCCAACCACCAGGCTAGCTCGCGCATTTGTTAATATTTCGGTTCAAATTTTCGAGTGATTTTACCAATTTAACAATAAAGTATTTTCTTTATGAAGCTTTGAACTTTTATTTATATTTAAATATATATTATACTCTAAATTTTATTTGCCAGTGTCAATTAATTTAATATTTTTACATCAGTTTTCTAAATTGTAATATTAATTGTTTTTGTAAAAAACTAAAAAATTTAAAAACACTCCATACCAATTTTTTTTCGATTCTTAAAATTGTGATTTATGTGATTTTTTTTAAAATACTAATAATTAATAAAAAAATTTATTTAAATAAATTGTTTCCACTAAATAACCGAATAAAATCTTCATCAATTACCAAAGTATTTGTTTTACATTATATTTTACTGAATAAACAACATATTAACATTAAAAAAATTTATTTCATATTATATTTTTTTATAAATGGATTATTGAACATTATTTGCGTGCATGTAATCAGCCAATATAAAAACTATAAATACAACTGTTAATTATGCACTTTTAATTAAAGAGTAAAAAATATAAATTATTTTCTATTTCATATCTAAGAGTTATTGATTGTTAGTAACACTTTTAATCGTTTATAATATTTTATTTTTTATATTCGTTGTTTGATATATCTGATATATTTTTTACTATAATATTGTGCACATCAAAACTTTTGATTGATAAAAGCGGGCATGAAAGAGGGCAGAAATATTAAAAAAGGGCAAAATATATTGACGCTACACTTTTCTATAAATACACTATATTTTATTTACATAAATGGTACGTAAACTTTATTTGTTTTTCATTTGCATTCTTGCATGATTTATTACATCTTTTTTAGTAACATTTTTATCAAATCATATTTCTTACCTCAAATAATGATTTTCATACAATTTCTTTAGCATGGGACTACTGAATAATGAAAAGACTAATTAGTTTGCACCAAATCATTTGCCTCGTTTTACTAATTTAAATTATTTAGCGCCTTTTTGAACAAAATTTTTACGGAAAAAACCTTTGTTGTATATGAAATATTCAAATAAATAGACATTTAAGAACAAAAATGTGATAAAAAAAAGTTAAGAGCGTGAATACAATAATTAGAAAAAACTAAGGATCGATGTATAATACAGTTAGAAATGTGGTGTGACTATAAAAAATAATGGTGTCCAATATAACCACCCAAAAAAATATCTTTAAAATATATAAAGTATATTATAGTAGTTTTGTCAATTTAAAAATAATGAACTTTTCCCTTAAACATATCTAGTATTTAATATAACTTTTGTTATATATTTAAATATATGTTATACTTTAAATTTTATTTGTTTGTGTCAATTAATGTAATGCTTTTTACACTAATTTTCTATACTGTAATATTATTTTACATATTATATTTTTTTATAAATGAATTTTTTAGCTGCAATTTTAATTATAGAGTCAAAATATAAATTATTTTCTACTTTCGTATTTAAAAGTTGTTGACGATTAATACCATTTTTAATTATTCATAACATTTTTAATTTTAGAATAAATTTTATTTCCTATTATATAGGTTAACATATCTAGTATATTTTTGACAACAACATTATGTATATTAAAACATTTATTTGATAAAAGGGCATATGCGATAGTGGAGGGATAATTAAACAAATATCTAACATTTTTTTAAAATTGAACAATATTTACAAAGTATAATTAAAAGCATAAATTTGGTCACAAAATCCAATTCCGACGGCTTCCCCCAAGCCGTCGGAAATTTCCAATGAAAAAATCTTGGGGGAAGCCGTCGGAAATTTCTAACGGAACAGTTCTTCCCGTTAGAACTTTCCGACGGAAAAAATTATCCGTCGGAAAATTCCGACAGATTTTTGCCTGTCTCAAAGTTCCGACGGTTCCGTTGGAAGTTAATTTCCGTCACTGAAGGGGTATTTTTTAGTAGTGTCATACTTTCTAAGACAATATATATAAATGTCATAACTCAAGTCTCATAGTAACAACTAAGAGACATAATAGATTATACAACCAAATTGAACATCGTGACATAGCTAAAATGCCACTACATAAAATACTCCTTAAAAGTAAACATACGTTCAACTCGTGAATTAACAGGTTCTTTTCAAAATTTTCAACTAAACCAATGAATTAAGACATTTTTTCCAACTAGTTGCAACTATAAGCCAATGAATTAACATTTAACAGACATTCAACTCATGAATTAACAGGTTCTTTGCATTTTTTCCAACTAAACCATTTTTTTAATTCTATGAAGTATGAAAGAAGAATTGATTTCATTGGTTGAATGAGTAGAATACATGGGGTTTATAATACAATTACATCTCAACTATACATAGTAAAAATCCTAGCTATAGTCGAATGATACAAGAAAATATTTTCTGTACATTATACAAAGAAATAAATCAAGTACAAAAGTAATTCTTGGAGCCGAAGCTAGCGTTGACCTTCTAGACCCTTCTAGGTATCTTTTGCCAACCCGGTGGAATATTCTAGACAAGACGCGGTTGACACATTAGAAAGAGAGCCTTGAGAAATGGAGAGCGTGATGGAGAAGGAAATAGGGCTTGAAACATCCTTGGCACCTGTCCTGTGAGTGCGGTCAAAGAGATCGCAGATATATTTGTGCTGATTACGGAAAATAGAATTAGACATACGAAAAGTCTCAACACCGAGAAAATAACTAAGTGGGCAAAGATTCGTAACCGAGAATTTGTGAGAGAGAGTTGTGATAAAATGATCAATGACAGATGGGTTACTATTCAGATATAAAACCTCAAGTCCTCAACTCAACCAAAGAAAGATGAATTAACAGTTAACACCAAAGAAAGCTGATATTCATTCTCTCAATCAATTATTACAGAAATTGAAGCTAACAAGCATATAGTCTAGAATTCATTCTCTAACTTTCTAACAATAGAAATTGTGAAATCAAATAAACAATTGTGTCAGAGAATGAGCTAAAAATTGTTGTAAGGATGAAAACATTATACTATAGCTGAACCAAGACTTCGTTGACGAATCGTTTTGTGAGTTGGAGTAAAAATGGATTTGGTAGAATTTATCCATCCAGCTTTGGCCTTTTTAACTACTAGCACGCTAGCATGATATTTATGCATTTATATATGTACTTCTCTTTACAATTAATTGGTGGTATGTTTTAATTCTTTCTGTTCATGAACTTGTTAATTATTTTCCTTTGTTTTCATTTCAAATATTAAATTTAAAATGAATAAATAGGGCAAGGAGAAAAAAAGAATAAAGTAAAATTGGGATCAATTGCAAGAAAGCACTAAACAAATTATAAGGACCAAAATAAAAAAACAAAGGAAAAAGGGGAACAGGAAATGGACCAAAAGAAAAAGGGTGTCACTTGTAGAATCTAGGAATGGCTTTTCCTTTATTAAAGTGAAAGGCCATTTCCCTACATCAAAGCTAGAGTGGTTCACCAAATATGGCACACCAATATAGCATTCTTTTATATACCGTACACCATTGGCACACAATTGGAGACGATGTAATAGTTTTATTCCTCTTGACCTTTATGATTTTCATGTTATTTTGGACATCGATTTTTTAACTGTAAATAATACGTTAATTGACCATTTCAACAAGAATGTGGTGTACATGAGACTAAGAAAATCTGAAGTTATCTTGAAAAGGGGAATGCATGAGACTAAGAAAATCTAAAGTTATCTTGAAAAGGGGAATGCAAATATTATCTTCTTGTGTGATATCAGCTCTTGAGGCTAAAAAGCTATTCAAGAAAGGTTTTCAAGCTTATTTAGACATGCAATTGATACACAAATCAAAGTAGGGAAACTAAGTTTCACTATCGACTTAATTTCAGGAACAACTCCTGTTTCTTGAGACATACCTTATAGAATGGCCTCAGAAGAATTAAAAGAGTTGCAAGACTTGGTCGATAAAAGTTTCTTTAAACCTGGAGCATCTCTTTGGATACTTTTATTTTATTTGTGAAAAATAAGGATGGAATAATGAGGTTGTGTATTGATCATAGGAAACTGATAAAGTTACAATCCGCAAAATGTATCTCATTCCACGTATTGATAACTTGTTTTGTCAACTTTGAGGTGCTACAGTCTTCTTAAACATCAATTTGCATTTTTGATCATCAACTTAGGATCAAGAACCCTTCTTTGAAAAAAAAAAAAAAATTAGGATCAAGAATCTTTATGCATAAAAAACTGCCTTTAGGTTGAGATATGGTCATTACAAGTTCTTGGTCATGCCATTTGAGCTAACTAATAATCCAACATTTTATGGACCTTATGAATAGAGTTCTTCATCCCCATGTCAACATATTTGTGGTTGCTTTCATTGGTGACATATTGGTTTATTCTCGTACTCATGACGGGCGTTTGTAAATCAGTTTGGACATCCCACACTAAGATAAGCAATTGCGTGCTAATTTTAGCAAATTTCAATTTTGGCCGGAAAAGCCTTAAATGATTGACACTTTATGAACCCACAACTATATTGACAAGAATCCAGAAAAGCTATGAAGTAGAGTTGTAATATCCAAGCAGAGCTTCACAAATCAAGAATTTAGGGTATATTAAACACTAAACACATTGATATACAAAGGCTTTAATAAAAAAAAAAAAAAACACCGACCATTGAAAGAGGATAGCTCCAAATTATCAATGAGAACTTGAGATGTGTGAACTTCACACTTACCAGACCTACTTGAGTTTTCTATATCTTTTTTTTTTTTTTTTTCAAAATTCATATACAAGTTGCAATTTCATAGATGGAAAATGGTAGATATGGCAATTACGTACTTGTGTTTTCTATGTCTTCTGCTTTGTGCAAAATACTACTCTTCTTAAAGGATGACAAGTAAAAACGTAGATATGGAAATTTCATATATAATAATATCCATTACATTCAAACATTTACAAGAAACATGCATGAAACTCATTAATAACCGTTCAAACTTGCACAGGTTACGCAAAGCTCTTCTTCTTACCAAGAAGAGATACGACTAATCTGTAATAAGAAGACTCCCAAAGATCTTCTTATCCTTATCAGATTACACATTGGATCTCATATAGAGCAAGCTGTTGCTTTACTAGATTCAGGTGCTACATCTACAACTATTGATAGGGAACTTGTTCCAGATCAATATGTTAAAGTTACAGATTATCCCAAAATCTCAACGCAGTATGATGGAACAAAAATGAGGACGGACTTACTCTGTAAGAACCCTCATTTTAGTTTAAAAACAACTGCAATGAATGGTCTAGGGATTTCCATCTGCCTTATGCTAGGGTATCTCATCTAAAGCATAAGCACATTAAGGTGCTCCTTGGCTTAGATTTTATCTATGCTCAACAAGGTAGCATGGTCGTACTCAAAGAATATGTGCTAATAAGCAAATGGTCTACCTTCACTCCAGTCATTTCAGAGTATGTGCATACAGAGCGTGGTGGGAGGTTAAAAGAACAAAAAATTCTCTCCTCTCCCCGTGAGGGTATAGACGGCCGCAATTGTCCTATTGAGGGTCAATGCAAGCTTAACAAACCAAGTTTCCCCATACTTGCTCCTAAACTAAGGAAAACGTTTGAGGAATTGGACCCTGAAAGAGAGATTCAATCTCTTTTACAGGAACTTACAGAGATCAATGATATAAAGAGACCTACCTTTATTGATTTAGAGCCTCTGAACCTTATTCAAAACAATAAGGTTATTAGAATTCTTTCAACAAATGAAGAAATTGATGACATTGTTAAGAACGCTCAAATACTCTGGAATAATAGGATAAAATCCTATAAAATTCTGGAAAAACAATAAAATTGAGTGTAAACTTAGGATTATCAATCCAGATCTTAGGATTACAACACTCAATTTTAAATTTGGTGAATGGGAACAAGATGAGTTCCAAATGCACATTGACCAATTACTTAAACTAGGAGTAATCCAGAGGTCCACCTCTAGGCATAGATCTCTGGCCTTCATTGTTCAAAAGATTTCTGAAAAGAAACAAGGACAATCAAGGATGGTCTTTGACTATCGAAGGTTAAATGACAATACTCATGATGATGGGTACTGCGTCCCTGACAAGGATACTCTCATCAACAAAATCCAAGGTCGAACATGGTTTTTCAAGTTTGATATGAAATTTGGATTTTGCCAAGTTAAAATGCATGAAGAGTCTATTGAATGGACTGGAATTTCATGCTCACTGGGTCATTTCGAATGGTTAGTAATGCCATTTGGACTAAAGAATGCACCTGCTGTTTTCCAAAGGAAAATGGATTCAGCATTTGAACCCTGTCGTACTTTTACTTGTGTCTAATTGATGATATTCTAGTGTTCTCTCGGACCAAAGAAGATCACATTGAACACTTAAAAATTGTGTTCTCAATGTTTGAACAACATGGTTTAGTGGTTTCCAAGAAAAAAATGGAACTCTTCAAGAATCACATTGAATTTCTTGGAGCAGAAATTGGAAACGGCACCATTACTTTACAGCCTGATATTGCAGGAAAAGCGCTGGCTTGTTCAAACAAAATTGAGGATAAAAAACTATTGAGAAGTTTTCTGGGAACGGTCAATTATGCAAGACCTTACCTCAAGAATCTCTCAAGGCTCACATGACAGATCGGAAGATAACAAAACTAGTGGAACTGGAGTTATTAAATTTAATGCTGAAGATGAAAAGCTAATTGTTAAAATCAAGCAATTAGTAAAGAATCTACAGCCTATGAAACTTCCTTTAGACTCAGACTATCTTGTGATAGAAACTGATGGATGCAAGGAAGATTGGGGAGGAATACTTCTTTGTAAAAAGAAGGAAATATATTCAAAGTCTGATGAAAAGATCTGTAGATACGTCTCTGGCAACTACAAGGGATCAGACTACTTAACTTCTTTAGATTATGAGGTTTTAGCCATAATCTATATACTTAATCATTTGCTCTTTCTCTCTTGGATAAGAAGCAAATTACGATTCGTACTGATTGTGAGGCAATTGTAAAGTTTGCCAATACCAAGTCTGAAAAGAAACTATCTGCCAATAGATGGTTGAAATTCAGAGAATGTCCTTAACCGTGGTCTCAAAATAAAATGGGAACACATTAAAGGAAATAACAATTCTGTAGCTGATTTTCTATCCAGAAAATTTAGATTACTTGAAACCTTTAAAGATTTCTTGTTTACTACAGAACCTGATCATATTAACAGTTTAGAATGTTCTTCTATTAATTTCAGGTCTATAAAGTCGAACAGTGGAGTCATGCCTCCTAAAAAGGCAAAGACTGCAGGGAAAGGTACTCTTATCCCTACACCCGCCACTCAAGCCATTGTGCAGTTTGGCAAACATAGCCTTCCACTGGTTTGAAAAGCTAATAGCTTCAAAGCACCAGAAAGGAAGAAACTTACGGAAGTGCAAAAATGCCTTCTTGACAATATCTGGACTCTTCCTACCCTTCAAGAGGGAAGGTATCAGAAACTTACAATTTTAAAATGTATGTTGTCGTACTTCTAAGCATCTAATGTTCCTTCTAAAGACATTAGTTCGCTTAATACAGTATCCTGCTATTGTTTTTTCAATGGCCTTGATTTTGGTATCTATTCCACAATGGAAGAAATACAAAATCTTGTAAAAACATTTAAGTCAATGTATGGGAAACCAAATTACAAAGGCTATGAGACCTTTCAAGAAGCTCAACAAGCTATGAAAGAACTCTACGGTGAGGAAAAATTCTTCATTTCACCCAAAGTCGAGAAGAATCCAAAAAGGAGCCATCTCACTTTACAAAGCTATTCTCAAATAGCTTCTACATCTAGAACTGCTTATGCTTCTAAAAATCTTAAGTTCAAGCAGATTCTAATACCGCCGGAACTTTTTCATTATGTAGATCTTCTTCAAGAGAAACATGAGAAAATGTTCATTACTTTATAAGAGTGTTTGGAACAAGTTGAAAAACTTAATCTCATGCACCATGGATGAATATAACTTGGTACTATCATGCCAATACGATCTCCTTGTCGAACTCTTTATCCTGAATGCAAGGATAAACTGGTTTTCTCTGAACATAATCCAACAAAGTTTTGTAGATGCAAGATTACATTTAGTTTCAGATCATACCAAATTAATTTGGATGCATTTGAAATTAATCACTTTAACGGAGTTAAAATTACACCCCAAATTCTCTTGGATTATGGGTTACTCTCTGCTTTATATGTGACTTCAGAGACAGGATAAACATTAATCCTCCTTGGCAGAATGTGATTAACTATCTCATGGCCAATCGAGGAGATGGAGTATACATTGAGATAGACTCTACTTTACCCATCTGGGAAGCAAAGTTTTGTCCTACAAGACACCTTTGCCGTGTTTATTGTGAGACATCTCACCCAGATACTTACTTTGATTTCTATTTTTTATTGGAGAAAAATCATGAGATGATTAATCCTAAGGGAAAATATACCCTGAAAGATCAGATCAAGACTGCTACTACAAAGTCATTGCCAATGACTAGGGATGGAATCCAGACTCGCCACAGTTTGAGAAACTTTCTCTCATTGCAGAAGACTATTTTACCTAGATCTACGCTGAAAAAGACTTGGCAAAATGTTACTTTCAGCCCTTCATATGCTTTGATGTGTTTGCAACCTCCATCAAAGGATTCAAGAAGATGCTTGACCAGGCAACTAGACATACATGAACCACACGATGCTTCACAAGACAACCTTCTGGAAGCAGCAGTGGCCCAAGAACAGATGACCCTTACCTATCTTCCTCAGCAGGATCAGATAAGGAAATGGAAGATATTCCAGAAAGAGACACTTTACCTCCTGATGAAATTGAATGATGGAAGCGGGACCAGGAATCCAACTTTCGGTGCAAGAGTAAAAAATCAACTGACAAGTTACTAATCATGTACTGTTTGATACTATTCACTTTTTGACAAAGGTGCAAGAATCCAGCGGACGTTACTGTTCACCTTTTGAAAAAGAAGCAACAGCCAAAAACGCGTGATTTCTTTTTCATTTATACTGTCTTACTTTATGACTTTTAAGTAATCATGATTATTGCTTAGTTTGTAAGCTGATACCCCTCTTCGTCCATAAAAGAGGAAGTCACTCAGCACTCTGGGATATGCATACCTTTCTCCCTCCACACACGCTTCTCTTACATAGCATATCTCTACTGTTGTAATATATCTTCTTAATAAAAGTTGTTTCTTTTATTTTCCACTATTTACTCTTAGCCATGAGTGGCTAATACACTCAATGGTATACAAGCCCAAGTGATCTGAAAACAATTCTCAGACAATAAATCTGGACAACTCACCGTCGGCCTCTAAAAGGTAAAAGAATGGTAAAATAAAATTTTATGCTTTCACAAGTAACCCTACTCACACTTGAAATATACACTTCACTAGTCTCACTGGTGGAAGTTATAAGATTTGAGGTAGGAGTTATGTGGTCAGAGTTTAGGACTGTTTTTGCCAAAAAAGTACCAAGAGGGGAAAAAGTAGGCCTTGTTGTTGGTCCTTTGTGTTGACGACCACCGCTGAACTCTGACTGTTGATGATCTCCTCTGAACTTCTGGGACAGTAGGATCTTAGTGTTGTTTGTAGAGTTCTGCGTGTGATATCCGGCCTGTGGTTACTTAAGGTTGTTTGCATGATTATTTAAGTTATTATTATTATACCTTTCTCTGGCTGCTTGAGTTATCTAAGATTTGTGTGTCTTGAGATTTGAAGTATGATCATAAGCTTGAGTGCTTGTGTACCAGTTCATAAGATTATGAACAATAAAGTCGTACTCTGGCTTTGTGAAAAATTTAGAAAGAACACTGACGGAGCTTCCTCTTCTGGAACTCTTTACTCTATAGACGGAGATTCCAATCTGGAAACTCTTAACATAAAAGAATATGCTTCAAGCTCTTCTAACTCACACTCTGTTCCTAGAGATTGTATTTTTAAAGAGTACAATTTCCATGACCAAAGTGTATGGACGTTCCTCTGTTGTCTAAAGCAGTTGGATCTTCCTCTTTACTATGATTGTATTATTAAACATAACATAGTTAACCAACTCTATTGTAGCCTCCTTACAGATGCTATAAGACAGAGTGAATGGGAATCTCAGGCACACCCTGTAATTCCTTACTATCCTGGAGACAGTTCAGATGAAGATTCACCTTATTGGGTTGATCCAATAACTGGTGAATATGAGTTTGAACCATTTCCAAAATTGTCTACCATATCTAACATCCAAAACAGATATAGTGACACTGAATACAAATCCTTTGCCTCTTATTGGCAAGCTCCATTTATGGAAAGGATTGTATTAAAGGTCTGTGAAACCTATGGTCATAAAGTTCCCATAGCTCATGATGACCCAGATCTGGACAAACTTAACAGCAGGCTCAGATTCGAGACCTTTGGTCCTTCTAGCCCTGTTAATTACATAAGAAGGCGCCTAATAATCAGGGAAATGCCTGATGAAGCACCTTCTGAGTCTAATCCTCTCCAGCAGGATTCAGACTACAATTATAGTTCTCGCTCTCTGCAACACTGCTGCTTCCAGAAGGTTGTGTTGTGAAGCATCGTGTGGTTTCTGTTTGTCTAGTTGCCTGGTGAAGCATCTTCTTGAATCCTTTGATGGAGGTTGCAGACACATCAAAGCATACGAAGGGCTAAAAGTAATATTTTGCCAAGTCTTTTTTGGCGTGGATCTTGGTAAAATAGTCTTCTGCAATAAGAGAGAGTTTCTCAATGTGACATCTCAAATTTTATGGACCAAAAGTCAAAGATGGAATAGTCAAGTCAATACCAAAATTAAATTATTTGGGTCAAAATTCAAGTTATCAAAGGGTTTAAGAGGAAGAATTAAATGTTAAACGAGACTTGGGGGTAATTACGATTTTTGTCAAAGACTAACTTATAACAAGCAAGAAATTGAGGGACTTTGGGTGCAATTTTCCTAAATGTCTAGACATTTTTCTTGCATTTGGAATCAAATTACATACACACAAAAGCACAAACAGAGAGTCGGCCGAGAGAAGAGAAAAAAAATGAGGAGAAAAAGAAAAGAAAAAGGAAAAGAAAGGAAAAAGAGAAGAAAGTGAGGAAATTACACCTTGATTGCATAGTTTGGCATTTGGGTTTCGATTTTCTTGTGCAATTTCATAAAGGTGAGTTAAAGAATTATTTTTAGGGTTTGTGTATTTTTATTGAGTGTTAAATTTATGGCTTATTTCTACAATTTGAGGCTAAATAATTGATGTTTATGTTGAAAGAATGGTGGGCTTTAATGTTTAGCTACTATTATATATTGTGGGTTGATTTTCATAAACTCTAGAGGTGGAGAAATTTGGGTTTTACTATATGGTGTCTTGTGATGAATTTTAAAGGGGATAATGATTAGTTTGTTGATATAAACTACATGTATTTAAATTTCATGAGATATATGAACAATATGGGATTCTAAAGTTTTATGTTATTGGTTTTTTTAACTTAAGAAATTAACTAAGTGCTTTTAGTTCTCTTTTGCTTTGCGTAAAGCTAGAGGATGTGAATCTTAAGGTGATTACTAAAAGACTAGGTCATTATACATGGATCCAAGAAGAGTAAATTATGCTTTGGTTTGGGCTCTTGTTATGAAATAAATTTCTATGGTTTACAATATGATAAAGATTTAAGTTATGAGATTTTATTATGTGAATACAAGTTAAATAAGGAAAGTCATGGTGTGAAATTCTTCTTAGACACAAAATTGGAATCAAACAAGGAATTATTATGTATGAAGTTTCTACCCGTCCAACTTGGGAAGGTCATAAATGATAGCATATATTGAATTTTAGCAAGATACAAGTTGGAGAATGATCTTCTATGAGTCCTCTATCATCGAAAATTTGAATGACACCATTTGGAGGTCGGTAGGGGTTTTTATGACATGTTTTGTGAAGTGGGATGGTGCAGACCCGAGAACAGATTTTGGGATTGGAAAAAAATATTTTGGTGTTCTCAATCTAGTTTTCTTGAACTTAATTTTATATATTATGGGCTTATATAAGTGTTCTACCTAATGGGAAAATTTCATAAACATATGATACCGTTATTGAGTATAAAATGGTTTTAAATGGGCATTGTCCAAACAGGGGAAAAACTTAATGATCCTTGTTTAAGAGTTGTTAAAGCCTTGATTCAATAACGGATGCACATGTTTGACAGAAGAGTTAAGTGTAGAAATGATGAGTAATTATTTAGCTTTCTAGTTTAGTATATAATGATGAAAGATGATTACTTAAACTAGAAAATCTTTAACTAGTATATAAGCTAAAAAGAAGGTAAATAGGACGAAGCAAGGATAAGTGAAAGAATTTAGTTATGTGTGTAAATTAAGGAATATAAAGGAATAAAATGTTAAGTAGACTTTTATATAATGTTACAAGAAATGCCAAAGACTAAAAAGGAAATGGAACTAGAAAAGAGCTACATTTTTACCTAGCCGGTGAGTGGAGCCTTTCCTCCTCTCTTCTTTCTAAGTGAAATATGCTATGTTTTGATTTCATGGAAACTTGAAATGTTTTATGATGAATGTATTTCTATGAAAATTTCACGGAAGTTGATATTTTTTAGAAAAGTTCATGTGAATATTTGTATGAAATGATGTTTCATGATTTTAAAGAAATGTTGAGTTGAGACATGATTTATGATATATGAAAACCCCCAAATGTGTATCCAATGTTATGATATGCCGCCTATGGGCGAAGGGGCCTATGGCTCAAGCTGACCAAATGAACGCCGCCCAGGCGAAGGGGCCTACGTGCTAGATATGGCTCAAGCTGTTTAATTGTGCTGCCTAGGGCGAAGGGCTCATAAGGTACCTATGGCCCAAGCTGACCATCTACCCGCGTATGACTTGTATCATGATCATGTGATGTTGGATACTCTTTGGGAAAAAATTCTATGATGATCTTGAAATGAAATGAATTTTATGATGTTTTCTAGTGGATTCCATGATGATTATTAAGTGAATGATGTTCACGATATTTTCTAGTGAATTTTATGATGATTATCAATGATTTTATCAATATTGATTTTATGTTGGATTTATGTTTAAGGTCATAAAATTGCCAAACGAGCTTGAGCATTTTATGCGAGAGTTTTCAAAAGTTACATTTTGATTTTCCAAAGCATATTTAATTATGAAACTCCACTCACTGGGCTAGTTAGCTCATATGTTTTTATAAATTATTTTCTTAGCATGTAGCAATTGGAGTTTGGGCAACAACATATTGTGGCTGAGCATGCTATTTCGAGAACTGTGCCACCACTTAACGAAAGGAAATTGCTATAGGATTTGTTGACTCTATAATTTATAAATGTGGCATGGTTAAGGTTATTAGCATATAGTTAGGAGTTGTGTGAACCATATTTGGGTTGGTATATTTCTTGATTTATGAGGTGATGTTGCTTATAATGAGAAGTTATTAGTTTGTGAGTTGTTGATGTGTTGGCGTTGGGAATTGATATAAGTAGGCTTTTGTTGATAAATTAGGGGAGATCTTGTCAAAAATTTTCTAGGATAATTAGTATGCTCACTAGCCTTGACGGTAAATTCTAGCTTTTAGTTGGAATTTATCATCGGTGCACGTCACACTTCTAGTAAGTTAGAGGTACTAGGGGTGGGGCGTGTCACTCAAACTGTGGCGAGTCTGGATTCCATCCCCAGTCATTGTCAATGACCTTTGCAGTAGCAGTCTTGATCTGATCTTTCAGGGTGTATTTTCCCTTAGGATTAGTCATCTCATGATTTTTCTCCAATAAAGGATAGAAATCAAAGTAAGTATCTGGGTGAGATGTCTCACAATAAACACGGCAAAGGTGTCTTGCAGGACAAAACTTTGTTTCCCAGATGGGTAAAGTAGAGTCTATCTCAATATATACTCCATCTCCTCGATTGGCCATGAGATAGTTAATCACATTCTACAGAGGAGGATTAATTTTTATCCTGTTCTCTAAAGTGACATGTAAAGCAGAGAGTACCCCATAATCCAAGAGAATTTGGGGTGTAATTTTAACTCCCTTAAACTGATTAATTTCAAATGCATCCAAATTAATTTGGCATGATCTGAAACTAAATGTAATGAGGCATCTACAGAACTTTATTGGCTGTTAAGAGAAAACCAGTTTATCCTTGCATTTAGGATAAAGAGTTCGACAAGGAAGAATAGTATTGGCATGATAGTACCAAGGTATATTCATCCATGGTGCATGGAGATTAAGTTTTTCAACTTGTTCCAAACACTCTTGTAAAGTAATGAACATTTTCTTATGTTTCTCTTGAAGAAGATCCACATAATGAAAAGGTTCCAGTATCAGAATCTGCTTGAACTTAAGATTTTCAGAAGAATAAGCAGTTCCAGATGTAGAAGCTATTTGAGAATAGCTTTGTAAAGTGAGATGGCTCCTTTTTGGATTCTTCTCGACTTTGGGTGAAATGAAGAATATTTCCCCACCGTAGAGTTCTTTCATAGCTTTTTCAGCTTCTTGAAAGGACTCATAGCCTTTGTAATTTGGTTTCCCATACATTGGCTTAAATGTTTTTACAAGATTTTGTATTTCTTCCATTGTGGAATAGATACCAAAACCAGGGCCATTGAAAAGACAATAGCAAGAAACTGTATTAAGCGAACTAATGTCTTTAGATGGAACATTAGATGCTTGGAAGTATGACAGCATACAGTTTAAAACTGTAAGTTTCTGATACCTTCCCTCCTGAAGGGGAGGGAGAGTCCAGATATTGTCAAGAAGGCATTTTTGCACTTCCGTAAGTTTCTTCCTTTCTTGTGCTTTGAAGATATTAGCTTCTCCAACCAGTGGAAGGCTATGTTTACCAAACTGCACAATGGCTTGAATGGTGGGTGTAGGGATAAGAGTACCTTTCCTGGCAGTCTTTGCCTTTTTAGGAGGCATGACTCCACTGTTCGACTTTATAGGCGTGAAATTAACAGAAGAACATTGTAAACTGTTAATATGATCAGGTTCTGTAGTAAACAAGAAATCTTTAAAGGTTTCAAGTAATCTTAATTTTCTGGATAGAAAATGAGCTACAGAATTATTATTTCTTTTAATGTGTTCCCATTTTATTTTGAGACCACGGTTAAGGACATATTCTCTGAATTTCAACCATCTATTGGCAGATAGTTTCTTTCCAGACTTGGTATTGGCAAATTTTACAATTGTCTCACAATCAGTACAAATCGTAATTTGCTTCTTAGCCAAGAGAAAAAGAGCAAATGATTCAAGTATATAGATTATGGCTAAAACCTCATAATCTAAAGAAGTTAAGTAGCCTGATTCCTTGTAGTTGCCAGAGACGTATCTACAGATCTTTTCATCAGACTTGGGATTTGTTTCCTTTTTTTTTACAAAGACGTATTCCTCCCCAACCTTCCTTACATCCATCAGTTTCTATCACAAGATAGTCTGAGTCTAAAGGAACTTTCATAGGCCGTAGATTCTTTACTAATTTCTTGATTTTAACAATTAGCTTTTCATCTTCAGCATTGAATTTAATAACCTAATTTTGTTATATAGTGGTCCCGTGAGCCTTGAAAGATTCTTGAGGTAAGGTCTTGCATAATTGACCGTTCCTAGAAAACTTCTCAATAGTTTTTCATCCTCAATTTTGTTTGGATAAGCCAGCACTTTTCCTGCAATATGAGGCTGTAAAGTAATGGTGCCGTTTCCAACTTCTGCTCCAAGAAATTCAATGTGATTCTTGAAGAGTTCCATTTTTTTCTTGGAAACCACTAAACCATGTTGTTCAAAGATTGAGAACACCGTTTTTAAGTGTACAATGTGATCTTCTTTGGTCCGAGAGAACACTAGAATATCATCAATGTAGACACAAGTAAAAGTACGACAGGGTTCAAATGCTAAATCCATTTTCCTTTGGAAAACTGCAGGTGCATTCTTTAGTCCAAATGGCATTACTAACCATTCGAAATGACCCAGTGAGCATAAAAATGCAGTCAATTCAATAGACTCTTCATGCATTTTAACTTGCCAAAATCCAGATTTCATATCAAACTTGGAAAACCATGTTCGACCTTGGATTTTGTTGATGAGAGTATCCTTGTTAGGGACGCAGTACCCATCATCATGAGTATTGTCATTTAACTTCGATAGTGAAAGACCATCCTTGATTGTCCTCATTTCTTTTCAGAAATCTTTTGAACGATGAAGGCCGGAAATTTATGCCTAGAGGTGGACCTCTAGATTACTCCTAGTTTAAGTAATTGGTCAATGTGCATTTGGAACTCATCTTGTTCCCATTCATCAAATTTAAAATTGGGTGTTGTGATCCTAAGATCTGGATTGATGATCCCAAGTTTACACTCAATTTTATTGTTTTTCCAGAATTTTATAGGATTTTCTCCTATTATTCCAAAGTGTTCGAGCTTCTTAACAATGTCATCAATTTCTTGAATTGTTGAAAGAATTCTAATAACCTTATTGTTTTGAATAAGGTCCAGAGGCTCTAAATCAATAAAGGTAGGTCCCTTTATATCATTGATCTCTGTAAGTTCCTGTAAAAGAGATTGAATCTCTCTTTCAGGGTCCAATTCCTCAAACGTTTTCCTAAGTTTAGGTGCAAGTTCGGGGAAACTTGGTTTGTTAAGCTTGCATTGACCCTCAATAGGACAATTGCAGCCGTCTATATCCTCAGGGGGAGAGGAGAGAATTTTTGGTTCTTTTAACCTCCCACCACGCTCCATATGCATATACTCTGATATGACTGGAGTGAGGGTAGACCATTTGCTTATTAGCACATAGTCTTTGAGTACGGCCATGCTACCTTGTTGACCATAGATGAAATCTAAGCCAAGGAGCACCTTAATGTGCTTATGCTTTAGGCAAGATACCCAAGCATAAGGCAGATGGAAATCCCTAGACCATTCATTATAGTTGTTTTTGAAACTGAAATGAAGGTTCCGTCCTCGTTTTTGTTCCATCATACTGCGTTGAGATTTTGGGATAATCTACAACTTTAACATATTGATTTGGAACAAGTTCCCTATCAATAGTTGTAGATGTAGCTCCTGAATCTAATAAAGCAACAACTTGCTCTATATGGGATCCAATGTGTAATCTGATAAGGATAAGAAAATCTTTGGGAGTCTTCTTATTACAGATTAGTGGTATCTCTTCTTGGTAAGAAGAAGAGCTTTGCGTAACCTGTGCTAAGTCTAGATTGAGACTTGGTGCAGGCTCAAACTCTTTTTCCTTTCCTTTTCGGAGGGAATCAAAATTTGGTTGTAATATACTGAGATGATTTTCAAAATTTCCAAATCATATCTCAAGATTGCATAATCAACTTTCAAACACTTGTGGTTGTTCGTTAGTAGGATGACCAAATTGTGGAGCTTTAGGTATGTCAATCCCAAATAAGGATTTAATACAAAAAGCACATATTTCTAACAAATAGTTCTGACATTCGAATCTGTTGTAGAAAGCTGGATACCAGGGACAGTTGCAACATTTTATGTTGTCACTTCCGTTCCTATGTTTCCAATTATGGCGACATTCTCGTAGAATATCTAGTGGTATGTTGTATGTTTGAAGGTTCTCAAAAGCCATAGAATCAAGTAAAGTAAAGAGATCATCATTTTCAGATGCTATATGGAAATGTGACTCCAATCCATATGAAGAATACTTAGACAGTAATTCCTTATGTTGGATTTCTTCCTGTAAAGGTGCATATGAAGTTGGCTCATTTAGAACTAGTTGTTCTTCCACTTCATATCCTTCCAGGCTACAAATACTATACATTTCTGAATTTTCAGAAACATTAGAAGATATGGATATCACATCTTCATTTATAGTATTTATTAAGCATGCTTCCCTTGTAAACAAATTATTTGTTTATGTTTATTAGAGCATTTGGAGTTCAAATGGCCAGCGTTTTGACAAGCAAAGCATGTAACAGTATCTCGATAGACTTTCTCAGAATTGTGTTTTCTGACATGTTTGTCTTTGTCGAGATATGGTTTCTTCTTTCCAGACTTCCTCAAATAATACTTCTTTGTAGGAATCTTAATCTATTTCCTAGAAGGTTTAGAGGCCTTCTTGGTTGACTTAATCCTTTTAGGAGTATCATACTGCTGAGGGTGTATATCTTGCTACAAAAACCATCATTTTGTCGCTTAAGATCCTTTTGGATTTTGATGTAGGTCCATCTTTTCTTAAGCTCATCTATAATAGCAACAATTCTACTCCCAATGTTATCAACTTCAAGAGAGATATTCTTGCTCCAGGTGTTATTCCAGGCTTCAATAATTTTCTTGCCTAGATCACCAGGAAGTTTAGTGAATAACCTTTGTCCCAATTCACTACTGTAACATTGTCTTGAGATAGAGGCCAGCGCTAAGAAGTCTTGGAGAAAGTAGATTACTTTAGCCCAGTTTTTGAGCTGAAGTTGTTCTAAGTCTCTCATGGCTTCTTGTTGCCTTACAGTGAGTCTTGTATTCACATCACTAGCAGTTATTTATGTTGTTGCCATGGGCAACGAGTCTGGCAACATTGTCTGGAAACTTGGTTTTATAAGCTTCCCACATTGCTCTTGTAACATCACCAAGATAGTTTTTAGCAATTTTTACCATGCCTTCACCATCTGTGATATTACTGTGATGTGATTGGTAATCTCTGTAAACAATGCCAGTCCATTGTTTGAGACACGTATTCCAATTCTGAGGATGTAATCCTGCAAGATTCAGCAGTGCACCTGAGAAATAGTAGTTCAAATCAAGAGGTTGCCTTTTCCCAATTGTCTTGAGATAAGGATTCTCATGATTATAGTAAATGACAGGTTTCCTAGAAGGATGTCCTAGTTCATACGTTATTGTCTCTTGCCTTTCTAGTTTAGGTATCAGTTGTTGATCCATAAACTCAAACTTTGTAGAAGATGTATCAGCTTGGTTTAAAGACGGACTGTCTTCAAGAAAAGTTTCAAGCGAGCAGCTTTACCTATTACTAGGTTCAGCTTTGTCATAGTTATAATTTTCTGTTTTGAAGTGTTCTACTCCTTTGTTTGAAGGATTTGTGCATTCTTCCAGAAAATCAGCAAGTAGTTCTTCATCAATTTCAGCTTCAGCTGTGACTAAGGAAGATAAACTTTCTTGCTTAGTAACAGTTTCGTCTTGATATAACTCAAGAATCTTATCCATTTCTTCTTCTAATATGAGATCTTCTGAAGATTGTATTTCTTCATATTCCTCAATATTAGGAGAATTTCTTTCTTCTGATTTCTTTTCAGAAGTGGTAATGGATTCAATGTTTTGGCTATATTTTTCTAATCTGTCTTGCCAGGTTAGAGAAATAAAGTCTTCTAACATCTCATCTTCTTGTCCTAGAATTTCTTCCAGATCAGGAGATAGGATCTCAGACTTTTCCAGTTTAGTAGCTGGGTAGTTTGATTTGAGTAAAGATTCTTCATGTTTATGTTTAGGAGCATAAACTTTCAGATCTTTATTTTGTAAAGGCTCTTCCTTTTTGCTAAGGTTAGCATTGGGATTTACCTTAGGTTTAATGACCTCTTTCTTTGGATAAACAACTATGACTCTGAGATCATTTAGTTGTTCCAAATAAGCTTCCCAACGGATGTAATCATTAATATGACAGACATTTCGCAAATTTTGATCATGTCTTCATCATATTTCATTCCCGCTTGGAAAAGAGTGTCACCATCCTTTGGATAATTTTTTGTCATATTATCCATTTGGATGTTGTACAGTTCTATCCGTTTCCTGTATTGATTCATCATCAGTATCAGTAAGGTCATTTGCAGGTTGATATTCCCTGAAGCGGATAGCCATATTTCCTCCAGTAGTAAGGTAAGTCACTGCTTCGTGTGGAAGAAGAGTAACAGTTGCTGAACTATTTGGGTTTTGAATGCTCCATTCAGTTCCAGCATTAACTTCTGATGGTATGATCAAGGGTGCTAGTATTCTGACAGCACTAGATCCCAATGATTGTATGATTCCATCAATATTTAAGTTAACTATAGGAGCATCGTTTGTCATGGTTTTTCCAATAAAATGAATGCTAACCAGAATGTTATCTCCTATAAACCTTCAAATCCTTTTGTTTAGATTAGGATTTTTAGTTTGACAAAGTCTTTGATAGATGATGTCATTCTACCAGGAGCAATGTAAGTTACACCTACATTGTTGTTAAGATCGATTTCAGCAGTGCCAGGATTTGCTTTTTCCAAATTTGGATGCCTAGGATCGATAAGTACAACTAAGGCTTTCGCACCTAGTCCTTTTCTTGCCATCACCTTTATTCCTATGACCAAGAGGCCAAAGTGAATAAGTCTATGATGTCTGCTTAACAATTGTTTGGCAGATCTGTTATCCATAAGAGTCAATTCTTCTTGGTGTCCGTCTGGTACACTAAGGAATTGCTCTCTATGGTGTTGATATAATCCTGTTTGAAATCTCCAGGTTCCTGTTTTGTAGATTTCTCTAGGATTGAGTAATCTTAGCTCATTATTAGAAAATATATCTAAGTCTTGGTTGACATCAGTAATATTTTCTAGAACTAAGGGTGCTTCTCTTCTTCCAGACAAGAGTCTTCCAATGAAGGAGTTGTCTCTCTGGTCAGAGAATGAAGATCTTCCTGCTCAATGTTCTGTTAGGTCATGTGAAAGGTCTAGGAATCATGAGTATCGGGAATACTGTAAGTCATGAAAGTAGTGGGTTTCTTTTTGGGAAGTTTAATTTCACCAGAAGTACTAACTTTCATTTTGCTAAGGGCTGTTTCCAGAGCTTCAATAGAAGGTCCTGCCTTTGCTTTATCTGATTCTACATTTTTCAGTCGTTGTTCCAGCGAATCAAGTCTAAAATGTAGTCCACTAAGGAGTGCAATTATCAAGTTGTTTTGGGCAACTTTTACTTGATCTCCTTGAGATGGAAAGTCATTTTGATAGTAGTCATCTTTCTTAATATTTTTCAAGTAATGACTGTCTACATATCTCTGAGCTTCAAGAAAATATGGGTTTTGAAAATTCATTCCACATATTTCTTTAAGTCAAGTAATGATTCTGAAATTTTTGTTATCATATCATGCACATGATTAATTTCAGATCCTATATATTTTCTGTTATTAGCAGAATATTCAAGTAGAAGTTTCTCAATATATTCTTTAGAAGGAAGTTTATGAGTCTTCTATCCTGAAAAAGATTTCAACAAATTTTCTTGCTTTTCCAGCAGGATATTTGTCTTCTTTTCAGTATGTAAATGTACTTCTTTCATATACTCAATGTTTTGATTGAGATGAGAAAGGAGTGTATTTCTATCATTGATTGATTTTTCAATGAAAGAGTAAAGAGTATAGAATTTCTCTTGGTGTTTTTCTAGAGATTTTCCTAACTCAATAATAAGATTAGTTACACCATTAAGATGTTCTTGATCAGAGTGCAAGATATGTTTATACTGTTTGTGAAAATAACAGCAAAACTTACCTCTATCAACTATAATGACTTTCCTAGATGGATTACCCAAATCTAGGTTTAAGTACTCAATTCGTTTAAATTCTATTGGAACGCTAAAAGTTAAGATGATGATCGCTCAGGAAATCATAATAACTTTCTGTTAATGCTAAATCCATTGGCCAAGTATGACTATGGTTTATAGCATTTGAGCTTTCAAAGTTATCTGCAAACATGAGGTTTCCAACAATGTTTTCAGGCTGTGATACCAATTTGGGGGGAGCCAAGGAGGCGGGTTCTGCGCCCTGCTACAGAGAGCGAGAACTGTAATTGTAGTCTGAATCCTGCTAGAGAGGATTAGACTCAGAAGGAGCTTCATCAGGCATTTCCCTGATTATTAGATGCCTTCTTATGTAATTAACAGGGCTAGAAGGACCAAAGGTCTCGAATCTGAGCCTGCTGTTAAGTTTGTCTAGATCTGGGTCATCATGAGCTATGGGAACTCTATGACCACATGTTTCATAGACCTTTCCTCTCCATAAATGGAGCTTGCCAATAAGAGGAAAAGGATTTGTATTCAGTGTCACTATATCTGATTTGGATGTCAGATATGGTAGACAATTTTGGAAATGGTTCAAACTCATATTCACCAGTTACTGGATCAACCCAATAAGGTGAATCTTCATCTGAACTGTCTCCAGGATAGTAAGGAATTACAGGGTGTGCCTGAGATTCCCATTCACGCAGTCTTATAGCATCTGTAAGGAGGTAAAGAGGAAGATCCAACTGCTTTAGACAACAGAGGAACATCCATACAATTTGGTCATGGAAATTGTACTCTTTAAAAATACAATCTCTAGGAACAGAATGCGAGTTAGAAGAGCTTGAAGCATCATCGTTTATGTTAAGAGTTTCCATATTGGAATCTCCGTCTATAGAGTAAAGAGTTCCAGAAGAGGAAGCTCCGCCAATGTTCTTTCTGAATTTTTCAGAAAGCCAGAGTACAACTTTATTGTTCATAATCTTATGAATTGGTACACAAGCACTCAAGCTTATGATCAAACTTCAAATCTCAAAACATACAAATCACAGTTAACTCAAGTAGCCGGAGAAAGGTATAATAATAATAACTTAAATAATCATGCAAACAACCTTAAGTAACCACCGGCTGTATATCACACGCAGAGCTCTACAAACAACACTAAGATCCTACTGTCCCAGAAGTTCAGAGGAGATCATCAATAGTCAGAGTTCAGCGGTGGTCGTCAACACAAAGGACCAATAACAAGGCCTACTTTTTCCCTTCTTGGTACTTTTTCAGCAAAAACAGTCCTAAACTCAGACCACATAACTTCTACCTCAAATCTCATAACTTCCACCAGTGAGACTAGTGAAGTGTATATTTCAAGTGTGAGTAGGGTTACTTGTGAAAGCATAAAAATTTATTTTACCATTCTTTTACCTTTTAGAGGCCGAGGGTGAGTTGTCCAAATTTATTGTCTGAGAATTGTTTTCAGATCACTTTGGTTTGTATACCATTGAGTGTATTAGCCACTCATGGCTAAGAGTAACAGCGGAAAAATGAAAGAAACAACTTTTATTAAGAAGATATATTACAACAGTAGAGATATGCTATGTAAGAGAAGTGTGTGTGGAGGGAGAGAGGTATGCATTTTCCAGAGTGCTGAGTGACTTCCTCTTTTATAAACAAAGAGGGTATCAACTTACAACCCAAGCAATAATCATGATTGCTTAAAAGTCATAAAGTGCGACAGTATAAATGAAAAAGAAATCATGCGTTTTTGGCTGTTGCTTCTTTTTCAAAAGATGAACAATAACGTCTGTTGGATTCTTGCACCTTCGTCAAAAAGTGAATAGTGCCAAACAGTACGTGAACAGTAACTTGTCGGTTGCTTTTTGACTCTTGCAACGAAAGTTGGGTTCCTGGTCTCGCTTCCATCATTCACGTTCATCAGGAGGTAAAGTGTCCCTTTCTGGATCTGATCCTGCTGAGGAAGATAGGTAAGGATCATCTGTTCTTGGGCCACTGCTGCTTCTAGAAGGTTGTCTTGTGAAGCATCGTGTGGTTCCTGTCTGTCCAGTCGCCTGGTCAAGCATCTTCTTGAATCCTTTGATGGAGGTTGTAGACACATCAAAGCATACGAAGGGCTAAAAGTAATATTTTGCCAAGTCTTTTTCGGCGTAGATCTTGGTAAAATAGTCTTCTGCAATGAGAGAGAGTTTCTCAAATTGTGGCGAGTCTGGATTCCATCCCCAATCATTGGCAATGACCTTTGCAGTAGCAGTCTTGATCTGATCTTTTAGGGTGTATTTTCCCTTAGGATTAACCATCTCATGATTTTTCTCCAGTAAAGGGTAAAAATCAAAGTAAGTATCTGGGTGAGATGTCTCACAATAAACACAGCAAAGGTTTCTTGCGGGACAAAACTTTGTTTCCCAGATGGGTAAAGTTGAGTCTATCTCAATGTATACTCCATATCCTCGATTGGCCATGAGATAGTTAATCACATTCTGCAAAAGAGGATTAGTTTTTATCCTGTTCTCCGAAGTGACATGTAAAGCAGAGAGTAACCCATAATCCAAGAGAATTTGGGGAGGAATTTTACCTCCCTTAAAGTGATTAATTTCAAATGCATCAAAATTAATTTGGCACGATCTAAAACTAAATGTAATATGGCATCTACAGAACTTTGTTGTATTCTGTTCAGAGAAAACTAGTTTATCCTTGCATTCAAGATAAAGAGTTCGACAAGGAAGAATAGTATTGGCATGATAGTACCAAGTCATATTCATCCATGGTGCATGGAGATTAAGTTTTTCAACTTGTTCCAAACACTCTTGTAAAGTAATGAACATTTTCTCATGTTTCTCTTGAAGAAGATCCACATAATGAAAAAGTTCCGGTATCAGAATCTGCTTGAACTTAAGATTTTCAGAAGCATAAGCAGTTCCAGATGTAGAAGCTATTTGAGAATAGCTTTGTGAAGTGAGATGACTCCTTTTTGGATTCTTCTCAACTTTGGGTGAAATAAAGAATTTTGCTTCACTGTAGAGTTCTTTCATAGCTTTTCGGCTTCTTGAAAGGTCTCATAGCCTTTGTAGTTTGGTTTCCCATACATTGGCTTAAATGTTTTTACAAGATTTTGTATTTCGTCCATTGTGGAATGGATACCAAAATCAGGGCCATTGAAACGAAAATTGCAAGATTCTGTATTAAGCAGACTAATGTCTTTAGAAGAAACATTAGATGCTTGGAAGTACGACAACATATAGTTTAAAACTGTAAGTTTCTGATACCTTCCCTCCTGAAGGGTAGGGAGAGTCTAGATATTGTCAAGAAGACATTTCTGCACTTCCGTAAGTTTCTTCCTTTCTGGTGCTTTGAAGCTATTCGCTTCTCCAACCAGTGGAAGGCTATGTTTGCCAAATTGTACAATGGCTTGAGTGGCGGGTGTAGGGATAAGAGTACCTTTCCCTATAGTCTTTGCCTGTTTAGGAGGCATGACTCCACTGTTTGACTTTATAGGCCTGAAATTAATAGAAGAACATTCTAAACTGTTAATATGATTAAGTTCTGTAGTAAACAAGAAATCTTTAAAGGTTTCAAGTAATCTTAATTTTCTGGATAGAAAATCAGCTACAGAATTGTTATTTCCTTTAATGTGTTCCCATTTTATTTAGAGACTACGGTTAAGGACATATTCTGTGAATTTCAACCATCTATTGGCAGATAGTTTCTTTTCAGATTTGGTATTGGCAAATTTTACAATTGCCTCACAATCAGTACGAATCGTGATTTGCTTCTTAGCCAAGAGAAAAAGAGCAAATGATTCAAGTAAATAGATTATGGCTAAAACCTCATAATCTAAAGAAGTTAAGTAGCCTGATTCCTTGTAGTTGCCAGAGGCATATCTACAGATCTTTTCATCAGACTTGGGGTCTGTTTCCTTCTTTTTACAAAGAAGTATTCCTCCCCAACCTTCTTTACATCCATCAGTTTCTATCACAAGATAGTCTGAGTCTAAAGGAAGTTTTGTGGTTTTCATTATTCAAAAGCCAAACATGTTTTTCCCTTTTCCTTATTAAACACGCCTTTGCAACTGCTGATGATTGTGAGCCGTCAAAGCTAAGGATTACATCTCGTCCATTCAGATGGTGTATTTATTTGTGGTCTTCTCAGTCTTTAGATTATAGCTCTTCTCTCTTTCGCTCTGCAATCCTTTTGTGGGATTTCTCTCTGTGAGAATTATTTTGTAATCAGAGTGGCTTAGGTTGTTAGGTTGTGATTTGCCATTTGTTTGCAGCTTTGTGTACTGAAAAACCCTTTGTAATTTTTTCGGGTTATAGTGATTCTGGGAAGCGCATCCACTTTGGTGGAGCTTCAACGGTAGAACGTAGTGATTCCATTAATTTGGCGTCATGAACCTCAACGCAGCCTCTCGGCCGAATGTTATATCGTGTGTTTTTTATGTTTTTTATTCCAATTCACAAACTAGGTTCTTGCGGTTAAGATCTTGGAAGTATAACAAGTGATATCAGAGCATCCAGGTTCATGTTGTTAGCCATCTCATTGGATTCGTCTTGGTGTGGAGGCATTGATCGATACTGAGGATTTAGGTTATGGTTTGTGACTCAGAAAGCCCTTTCTTGGAGATAATTGTTCTTGCTTCATTGGTTGAGAGGTTCTCGCTCTTCCGATCTCAAATTTTAGAATTATTCGGTAACATCTTCTCGTTATTGTTTTCTTGTTTTGGTTAGAATTCTTCAAAAGAACCCTATCAAATTAGAGAATTCTTTACTATCTTTGTCTTGAGTCTCCTGCGAGGACTCATGAAACTTAGGAATGGCAATGGGGTGGGTTCGAGGTGGGTATTCCTTCCCCGCCCGGTTTATCAAGACCCAGCCCAATTGGGTTCGGGGGGCCGGGGGAGTAAGAGAAAAATATCCGTTACCCGCCCCGTTTAGAAAATCTTAAAAAATAAAAAAATGGAAAATACATAAAAAATCATGCAAATGGAAGGCTTAGGTACGATAGCGCAGAATTTCTGAAATTGGAAATTTTTTTCGGGCTTCAACTAATAGTGAATGATTTAGGGATTGTGTTGATTTAATTTCGTTATTTAAAGGAAATTTTAAATTATAGTATAAAAGTAGGCTAACGTAAAAACTTAACATGTATTATTCAGGTTCCATTCTTTACCAGTTCTTCTATATCAAAATTTTTTTAATAAAAAAAAGACTATTGTGTCGGGGCGGCCACTACATGTCCCTAACCCGTTAAGAATTCGGGGCAAAGAATTTTTCCTCGTACCACTTCCCAATACTTAACGGGGCGGGTCCCCATGAATATTGGGTATCGGGTATGAAATTGCCATTCCTAATGAAGCTGAGGGGCTAGAATCGTAGGTTATTTTAGAGGTTGGATCAATTCAAACTCTTTGTTTTCTGGGTCTTGGAAATTAATTTTGTTTTTGGCCACTAATTTCTGGGACAGCTGTTCAAGAAACAACTTGATTATCTTCTTAGCATAACTCTTTGTTTATATTCTGGTTTTTATTTTCTTGCACATTGATAATCTACATTCATTGATTTGTTCTTGAGTTGTACAATGTCTATATCTCACTGTGGTATTGATGTTGGGACTGGCGCTAGAGACTTTAGTCTCTAACGTCAGAAAATGCGTGCCCTCTTATTGCAATAGAAATTTGCTTATGCTATTGATGAGTCTTATCTTGCTGAATTTAGTGCTTTTAGGAGGAAAGAATCAGATGAGCAAGCATGGAGTTCTATTTTCTTGCACCTATCTAATAGCTTATCAAGGAAGGTGGGGGAAACTACAACTACTAGGGAGATTTGGGAAAAGTTAGAGAGCGTGTACCTTACAAAGACCATAACAATATAAATGTATGTTTTCTTTTAAAGCAATTTTTTGGATTCAAGTTTGATAACAATTTGAATCTTGAGGAAAATATGGATAGACTTACAAAACTAACTCAAGATCTTAAAAATTGTGAACAAAAAGTTTCTAAAGGCTAGCAAATTATTGCTCTCTTGAATTCACTTGGAGATTAATACAAAAATTTGAGAAATGATTTGGAATAGGGAAGAGAGAACTTGACTATTGATGTAATTACTTCTTCTTTGAGAAATAAAGAACTTGAGTTGAAAATTGACCAAAAAGATTTTCAAAAATCTAAGGCCTTGACTGTTAAAGGAAAACGGAAAAAAGGATTATAAAAATTCCAATTCTTCCAGTTCCAAATAGAACAAGAACTCTTCTAAAAAGAGTAAAGATGGTTTTAAGGGGAAAGGAAAGGGTAAAAAGGGGAATAAGTGTTACTGTTGTGAAAAACTTGGCAACTTGTAAAAGATTGTTTTAAAAAAGATTGCTGATTTGAAAAAAGATTTAGGAAAATGAAGCAAAAGCTTCTTTTGCTCAAATTGAGATTGCAAAGAATAATGTTGGAGTCTATTATGTGATTTTTCAAAATCCTCAAACTAGTTCTTCAACAAATTCTTGTGAAACTTGTGCTGTGAAATTTTCAAATCCCAAAAATGAATGGATTTTAGACTCTAGTTGTACCTTTCATATAAGTCCAGTGAGAGAATGGTTCTCTGACTTGGTATTGCTTGAGGATGGGGGTACTGTCCATTTGGCTAATGAGGATGATTGTACCATTAGATTTGTTCCTGATCTTAGAAAGAATTTGATTTCCTTGGGAGGGGGGATGTAATGAGATTCACTTTGAAATTAGAATCGGAAATAGACATTGCAGGGTTGTTATTGATGATTCTTTTGAGATCCTCAGTGTGCCTAAAGTGAATGGTCTATGTGTTGCACATTCTACTCCTATTATTCATTCTGCCTTTGTAGTACTTTCTTTAGATAAAACTCAGTTGTGGCATAATAGACTAGGGCACATGAGTGAAAAAGGCTTACAAATACTTTTTGAAAATGGTGTTCTTGGAAAAGATAAAATTGGAAAATTTCCTTTTTGTCAAGAGTTTGCCCTTGGGAAACAATGTAGATTACCATTTACACAATGTATACATAAAACTAGACAGATTATGGAATATGTTCATGCAGATCTATGGGGTCTTACCCCAATTCAAATATTGTTTGGTTTTAGGTATTACTTGGTCACTGTTGATGACTTTTTAAGGAAAAATTGAGCTATCTTTTGAAACTCAAATATGATACTTTTCAAAACTTTAAAACTTGGAAAACTCTTTGTGAAAATCAAACAAATAAAAAACTTAAAGTTTTGAGTACAGACAGTGTTCTGGAGTTTTGTAACAATGAGTTTGATACTTTTTACAATGAAAATAGTATTCTAAGACACAACAGTGATACACACACCTCAACAAAATGGTATTGCTGAAAGAATGAATAGGAGATTGTTAAACAAGTCAAGATGCATACTTTTTGGGGGCAGAATGCTAAAAATCTTTTGGAGAGAGCAATGAACTGCATTTTACCTTATTAACAGTAGTCCATCTATCACAATTGACAACAAAACCCCTCAATGAATGTGGTCTGGACATCTGTCTGACTACTTGTTTTGAAAACTTTTGAATGTGGAGCATTTGTACATTAGAAAGTGGGAAAGTTGGAACCTAGTTCCCAAAAATGTCTTTCTGGGTTATGAGACAGGGACCAAAGGTTTTAGAGAGGGGGTTTTTGTGTCATTGTAAGTAGAGATGTGGTGTTAAATGAGTCTAATATGCCTTGTTTTAAATATAAAGTTGTTTTAGCTAAGCATTCAAGTATTATACAAAGGCATGGTGTTACATCTTGGAATGATTTTGACAATGTGATTGACTTTGTGTCTGATACCAACTTGAGGTGGAGACATCTCCAGGTAGAGATCATAATGTTCCTCAAACTGATCCCAATATGTCTAATAATGATAATGCTGATCCTGGTGTTAATGATGTTCCTTCTGTTGTTAATCAACTTTCTAGAGATAGACCTAGGAGGCATGTGAGACCTTCTTTAAGAGTGTCTGATCCAGATTTTGTATCCTTCTATACTGCTTCAATTTCTGATGAATCCAAACCTGTTTCTTTTGATAAGATGTTGGTTTCAAAAGACAAAGAAAAATGATTTATTGCTATGAAAGAGGAAATGGATTCTTTGCTTAAAAATCGTACTTGGATACTTGTTCCTAAACCTGAAAATCAAAAAGTGATTGATTATAAGTGGATTTTTAATACAAAGAGCAAGGAATTTGTTAAAAGGGGAGTGAGGTACAAGGCAAGACTTGTAGTAAAAGGATTTCTCAAAAAGAAGGTATAGACTACAATGAAGTTTTTACTCCTATAGTTTAGTATACCTGGATTAGATTGTTTCTTGCCATTGTAACTCATTTCAACCTTGAGCTTGAGCAACTTGATGTGAAAACTGCTTTTCTGTACAGTGATCTTGATGAAACTATATGTATGTAGCAAACTCAAGGTTTTGGAGTTAAAAGTAAATTGAATCATGTGCATTTACGTAAGAAATCATTGTATGTGCTTAAACAAGAACTATGGCAGTAGTACATAAAATTTGAATCTTATATGCTCAAACTGAATTTTAAGAAAATTTACTATAATCCCTGTCTGTTCTTTAGTGCAAATGGTGGTGAACATGCTACTTATCTACTTTTGAATGTTGATGATATGTTACTTGTGAGCAAGAATGTGAATGACATCAATGATATGAAGGCTAAATTGAGATAGGAATTTGAAATGAAAGATCTTGGTCTTGCAAAGAAAATTTTTGGTATACATATTGCTAACTATACACGTTTCTTAAATCAGTCATCCTTTTTGATATGAAGGCTAACTGTACACGTTTCTTAAATCAGTCATCATTTGTTGCTTAAGTGCTTGAAAAATTTTCTTTGAGTGATGCTAAGCCTATTTCCTTACTTTTAGTAAATCATTTTAAGTTGTCTGCTGAGCATTGTCCAACATCTGAAGAACAGGTAAAAAAGATGGATAAAGTAACCTATGCCAATGCAGTGGGCTCCATAATGTACTTAATGATTTCTTCTAGGCCTAATCCAGCATATGCTATAAGTTTTCTAAGCAGGTATATGGAAAATCCAGGGGAACTACACTAGACAGCAATGAAGTGGTTATTAAATTACCTGAAGGGTACTGCAAATTTGGGTCTGTTGTTTAGACAATATGATGAGATTTTCTTGAAAGGATATATTAACTCTGATTATGCAGGAGACATTGATAAAAGAAAGTCAACATCTGCTTATTTCTACACTTTGTGTGGAACTTGTATTAGTTGGAAATCCCAACTGGTTTGTTCTAGGCCTGATCTGCCTATGGTATAAGTGTTCTAAGCAGGTACATGGGAAATCCAGGGAAACTATACTGGACAGCAATGAAGTGGTTATTGAAGTATCTGAAGGGTACTGCAAATTTGGGTTTGTTGTTTAGACAATCTAAAGACATTATATTAACTCAGATTATGTAGGAGACATTGATAAAAGAAAGTCAACATCTGTTTATTTCTACACTGTGTGGAACTTGTATTAGTTGGAAATCGCAATTGTAGAAAATTGTTGCCTTATCAATCAATGAGGTAGAGTATATTGCTGCTACTGATGCAGTCAAAGAGGTTATTTCGCTCAAAGGGTTTTTAAATGAGCTTGGTTTTCTTAAAAATGCTAATGATGTTGTTTTGTATTTAGATAACCAAAGTGCTATTCATCTTAGCAGGAACCCTGTCTTTCATGATAAAACCAAGCATGTGGATGTTAAATATCATTTCATAAGAGAAGTGATAGAACAAGGGCGGATTAAGATTGAGAAAATTCCAACTCCATACAATCCTGCTGATAAGGGAACAAAGGTTATACCTTTGGTCAAATTCAGAGACTGCCTGAGTACTCTGAACATCAATTTTGCCTAAGATCCTCTAAACTCTTACTCTGTGTAATATTTTACTTAATTTTGTTTTTGAGTTCCTATATTAACTTCGTGTTTTCTTTTTGTGCAGGTTGTGTAATAAGAAGTGATGAAGCCGAATGTGTCCATAATTGCTATAACTTCAAGTCTATTTTCAAAAAAATTCAACCAAGGTGGAGATTTGTAAGAAAGTGTGGATTTCATTTTTTAAAAGACAAACACGTTTTTCCCTTTTCTTTATTAAACACGCCTTTGCAACTGCTGATGATTGTGAGCCGTCATCATCTCGTCCATTCAGATGGTGTATATATTTGTGGTCTTTTCCTTGTAGTAAACAGATTGTCACTTTTTAGTCTTTAGACTAGGGATCTTCTCTCTTTCACTCTACAATCCTTTGTGGGATTTCTCTTTGTGGGAATTATTGTGTAATCAGAGTGGATTTGTAGGTGAGGAGTGCCCTAGGTTGTTAGGTTGTGATTTGCAATTTGTTTGCAACTTTGTGTACTGAAAAACCCTTCGTAATTTTTCCGGTTTTAGTGATTCTAGTAAGCACATCCACTTTGGTGGAGTTTCAATGGTAGGACACAGTGATTCCATTAATTTGGCGTCATGAACCTCACTGGGGCCTCACGGCCGAACGTTATATCATGTGTTCTCTGTGGTTTTGTTTCCGATTCAAAAACTGGGTTCTTGGGGTTAAGAGATTGGGAGTGATTTTATATAACAGGATGTAAATTGCATAATGTCCGTTTTCTATGCGATAACATTTTTGCTTGTGGTGGCCTAAAAATCCCACTAAAGCTTTAATGGCGTTGAAGGATCAAAATGGTTTCTTGCACATAATTATTTGAAGTATTGTAAATCAGATAAAAGAAAAGTGAACACAGACTGATTTTGGCCTTTATGCGCCCCGGATTCAAAAATCCTTTTTAGGAGATACTCTAGTCCCACCGTTGAGCAATTCAATGACAGATTCCGCTTAACAGCCAATTTACCGCCACTTGAACAAATCACAAAGAACCCTAATTCGCAACTATCCCAAAACCTAAACTGTGACGAAGAAGATCACAGATGAAATCGTCACTACAAACCATTCTCTCCACCATAATCTGGAATACACTGAGTAGATCTCTCGCCAAAGAGAAAATGACAGTGAAGAAATTAAGAGAGAACTTGAGAGAATTTTAATAGAGCCAAAATCGAAAGAAGGAAAAATATATAGTAATGCCTAAAATTTTTGCATGAAGGTATTTAAATGAAAATAAAGAAATCAATGGCTGGGATGCTTTTCCAAGATTGCATGATGCATGTCTGAAGTAGAAGAGTAAGACATGTCAGAGGATAAAGTCCCTAATCGTTTCTTTTATTTTATTTGTGTTTCTTTTATTTTAATGCTACGTACAATGACATTCTCGGCGTTTACCTTTTATTATTCTTGAACCCTATGTATTTATTCTTCTTAAACTCATTATGAAGACAATTTTGAAGATTGTCGAAGCTCGGGTTTTGTTCCATTATTGAATTACAGACCATTGTTTGGTTCTATTATTGTGTTTCTGGGATTCTTGCGTTGGTTTTACTGCTGGTTTCTATTTGTTTCTACTTTCTACTTCAATGTTACTTGGTATAAGTTGCTATTTGATAAAAACACAATTTTGCGAGTTGATACGTTGATCACAATTGTTTTTCTAATAAATAAATAAATGAGTAAAGTTTCATCTAAATTATTTAAATAACGAAAAAGAAAACTGTGTTTTTGTGAAGCGAGATTGAATATTAAATTATTTGAATATGAAAATATATATATATTTTTCAAATTTCAAAACATCATTAGATTAGAGTATCATGTAGAGATCACAAAACGTGTCCTATATCGGTGGAGATCTGCTATCCCTATTTGATGTCTCAATAACTGTCTCACGAATAAAATTAAGACCCGTCATCTTAATTTTAACATCATCAACTTTCTAATGTATCCTCCCAACAATGCTTCCAGAAGAGTCTTTTTGCTCAGTTTCTCCTTTCAAGAATTATCACCGCTACCAGTCCCACATAACCACCGTAGCACCACCAATGGGAAATCAGCTAGCCTTAATCTTAATTAAAAAGAGGATTTGCAATTCTTTATCGATCTTGCCGGAAATAATCAATCGTGTGCCTTCATCTTTCTCAAATCTCCTCATGGCAAGAAATCCAATTTTTCCTTTGTTATTTTCCTGTAATTAAAAATATTGTAATAGCTTTTCAGGTATTTCAATGGAGAGAATATCGATTGCCAGCTTATCATCCTTAAATCGAAACGAAGAGCTGCTCTGGTGTGGAATTGAAAGGCTATGGTGTCGCCGAACTTTTGCTATTGGTGGCGGTTTGGAAATTGAAGGGTTGTGGTGGTGCCGATTTAGGTTAATTAAAGCTTGTTTGGGAAGATGATTCATATAATTGACGATGTGTAAATTAAGATGACGTATCTTATTTCTATTGGTGGGACATCCACTGAGACACCAAATGGGGACAGCAGAAACTCCACCCGTCATGTACTAGTAGTCTTAAATTTGGCATTCTTTTAGGAAAACCCTAAAATCTAAGAACAAGAGTATACAAATGCGAAGATTTCATAAATTGAAATACTTATTAATTTCCTTGCATTAAATATTTAGTTAATCCGTATAACGAGTTCTGACGATGGATGAAGCTTGCTGATTGAAAAGAATACATGGTGAATATGTTGAAAAAAGTTATAAAAAGTGCTTGTGCAAGTTTTAATATGGTCTTTATATGAGTAACCTTGACATCTTGACATGTTAGTTCTATTCTAAAACCAGTTGAGATTCGTTTGTTATACTCAAAATATTTAGTATAAAAAAAAAAAAAAACAAATAGAATAAGTTAGATGGTATTAAAGAAGATTATGAAGGATCTAATACGCCTTTCCTTTTTTCTTTTTCCTTTTTCCTTTTTTGAGGTATATGGACAATCGGGTAAAATTAAATTGAATATGAAGTATAGTTATAAATGATAACTCCAAGTTCAAACATCAGAAAATGATCAATATTGTATTAGAATTATTTTTTTTGGCCTACGCATAGGTATGTTATTATGCATGCGTGCATACGTGACACACATCTAAGTTACAAGTGTGAGGTACTTGTAATTTAGATCGTTGTGTACTACATATACAAATATGCATGTTATTATACATGCAAAATAAAATTCCTCATATTTTGCTCCCTAAACCTTTATGTCATATCTACCTTCTACCATATATATATATATATATTAATTTACAAAATTTTGCATTATAGTTCTCATTCAATATGATCCCATACATAACAAACATACCCTTAACTTACCTCTTTTCAGTTGCATTGTAAGCTTAACGAAAATTGAACACAATATATTTATATCTAGCATAACATATAAAATAGCCATGTTTTTTTTTAAACTTTTACATGATCGTATATGCGAGTAAATATTTCTTTTGCTTTCTCTTGAATTATATATATATATATATATATATATATATATATATTGAAGAAGTGGGGAGTTTACTTGTCGAAATTGGATGTGGTACGTGCTGCCATATTTCTAGAAATAGGAACGTGATAGCCTACAATCTGGCTTTTATGCTTGTATTTAGAACATTGATTTATTTTGGACTAATTGTATGGCCCCATTTATCTCACAATGGGTAAGGGGGAAGATTTCATCTAATGAATGAATAGAAAGCACTTTATTAAAAAAAAAAAAAAAAAGACTATTGGAACTCAAGTTTAAGGTTAATTCTTTGAAATGAGGAGCATCTTCCCTTTAAAGAGCATAGTGATGGAAACTATGGGATGAGAACATTTGATTTATTATAGTACTTAAATTTATTTAAATTGAGATATTGAAATGTGAATTCATGAAATATTATTTCTCAATGTGAAAGCATTAAATACTATTTCCACCTTTTGCATTTAATAAACAGATGGACATTACTGAAATAATTTTAAATTATAAAGGGCAAAATAGTCCAAAAAATTAATGATTCTTATTTCATGTGATACTTTATGGCGAGTTCTATGGAGCCCGAGAAACATGGCTATTTTCTATTGGTTTTCGGAATCTAACTGACTATTTTATATTGGTTCTCGGGCTTTATATAAGAGTCTTATCTGACTATATGGAAATACAGATGTTTAAATTTATGAGGAACGCTATTTGTGCTTAATACTAGTCAACATAGTATTAAATGATAAGTTATATCAAGTGAGCCACATGTGCATGTTTTTAATTCACTTATATTTTTTGATAACAAAAATGTTGGCACATAAAATGATGCTTTGCACAACTAACGCTACATAGCATTATTCAATATTTATAGATTTCAAAAATCAAAATTAAAGTGATTGTTATAAATATACAATTTCGTTCATTGATATTTCTTGCGCTATACAAAAATCAGGCGGAGTGAACATAGAAATCATCACCGACCCCAACCCCACCGTTCCCTACTCTCCACTATAAATAGCCCCCCCGACATTTTCATGCACTCATTTTCACCTGATAAAAACATTAAGACAAAAACCCTCATTTCTCATCGCCATTGACGGCAGCTCACATTTCCAGGTACCTTCTACCCTCTTTCTCAGATGTTGTTTACTTCAATTGACAAATCTATCTATCTAAATTTTGTCCCTTTTAACAATTTTTTTTTTTTCAATTTCAATTTGGATGTCATTTATCCATTGAAAAATTGCTTACCAGAAAAGCTAAACTCATAAGTTCATCAAATCTTTGATTCCATTCAATAGAATTCTTAATTCATTAACTTTTCTGGTGAAATTCGAGTAAGCTACTCAATTTTTGCTGTTGCATGCAAGTCTTCATTTTTTAAAGATTTTTATTGGATCGGCGTTCATGCAAGTATTTATTTATTTCAGTTATTAGAATGTCCAGCAGATTTATGTCTATCTTTCTGCTTTCTTGATAGCTTTTCAGTAAATTTCTATAATTTTTTTTCTTTACCATTTTAAAGAATTTTTCCCCTTACTTTTTTACTTCTTTCAGATTTGGTGTAACTCAAAAATGGAACTCTTTCTAAAATTCTAAAATTTATCTTTAGTAAAATTTTTGGTCATTCTCATTTTGCCCTCAGATCTAGTTGGGCATGGGCTTAATTAGGGGGTCCAGTAACAATGTATAAGGAAAGAAATAAAAGATTATTTTCCATTTCTTTTATCTGTTGGAGAGGGTTTTTGAGAACTTGTGGGATAACAAAATTTCTTAGGCTTTACTGATTTTTCCATTTTCTTCCTTCGGTTTCCCTTTTATTTTTTCTTTTTTCTTTTCTGTTCAATTTTTGTGATTTTCTGAATGTTTTTGTTTTCATTTTAGTAGCTTTTGCTTATTCTTTTCATTTCTTTTCAGTCAAACTAATGTAATAGAATTTTTATATTATTATAGTTTTAATTTCTTAAAAAAATTTCCCCATTGATTGTTGATCTTATAAATCTCACATTCCCATGTATTTTTGTCGTTTATTTTTTTATTAATTCTTCATGTTAATTTCTCCTTTCTTCAGGAACTAGGTTTAGTACTATCGGGGACGACTCTTATTTTGCTGTTTCATTTGATTTATTAATTCTTCTTCGTGTTTATAAGGTTCAGTACTATCGCATCTTCAGTTTATGAAATATTTAGTTTTGTTAATTGATAACGATATCATTAAATGGATGCAGTACAAATCTCCCATTTTTCTCAAACTTCTACTCTCGTTCTTTCTTATTTTTCTTTGCAAATCTAATCACCTTAATTTGATTTCTCCTCTTTTCCTTCAACTTTTCTCTTAGTTTTTCTCTATATGTCATATCATCTCTTATTTTAATTTGTCAATATATATTTTTATTGTCATGTTATCATTGTCCCTTCTTATAACATTTTTTATGTTTAAGCCCCATATGAAGAATATCTAATGTTCGCTTTTGAAATATATATTGCATTAGTTTCTTTGAATAATGACGATTTATGAACACATCTTCACTTTTGAAACTTATTCTTTCATTTAAAGATTCTTTGCCCTACTTGGCTTAAAATTTTTGACCTATTAGGTTAATACTTATGAAAATCGAGTTCACACTTTGTGTTAAGACACATGTTCATTTAAGATTCTTTCCCCTATATATTCAACTTCATATTTTTTGACCTACCGAGTTATTACTAGAGTTTTTACTTTACGAGTATGTGTTCATATGTCCTGTGTTTATATGTCCTGGCCAGAGCTTCAAAGGATTATATTCTTTGCCCTACTTGACATAATATTTTTGACATATTAGGTTATTAACTAATTCTATATGTCGAGTTCGCACTTTGAGTTAAGACACGTGTTCATTTAAGAACTTATGTGTCACAACTCATTTAAGATTCTTTCCCCTAGATTCTACTTCATATTTTCTGACCTATCGAGTTATTACAATCTATAAATTGAGTTCTTACTTTACGAGTATGTATTTATGTGTCCTGCCCAGAGCTTCAAAGGATTCTTTTCCCTACTTTACATAATATTTTTGACCTATTAGGTTATTAATTTCTATAAGTCGAGTTCATACTTTACGTTAAAGACACGTGTTCATTTCAGAATTTATGTGTCACAACTCATTTAAGATTTTTCCCCTATGTACTCTACTTCATATTTTTTTGACCTATCGAGTTATTACTCTCTATAAATTAAGTTCTTAATTTATGAATATGTGTTCATGTATCCTGGGATGCCCTACTTGACCTAATATTTTTGGCCTATTAGATCATTACTTCTATAAATCAAGTTCGCACTTTGTGTTAAGACACATGTTCATTTAAGATTTTTTGTCACAGCTCATTTAAGAGTATTTCCCCCATATATTCCACTTCATATTTTTTGACCTAGCTAACTATCTATGAATTGAGTTCTTACTTTACGAGTATGCTTCATGTGTGTCCCGGCCAGAGCTTCAAAGGATTCTTTGCCCTACTTGACATAATATATTTGACCTATTAGGCCATTAGCTTCTATAAGTCGAGTTCGTATGTGCATGTTAAAGACATGTGTTCATTTAATAATTTATCTATCACAACTCATTTAAGATTTTTCCCCTATATATTCGACTTCATATTTTTTTGACCTATCGAGTTATTACTACCTATAACTTGAGTTCTTACTTTACAGAAATGTGTTCATGTATCCTGGGCTATGCTTCAAAGGATTCTTTGCCCTACTTGACTTAATATTTTTGATCTATTAGATTACTACTTCTATAAATCAAGTTTGTACTTTGTCGTTATAAGATACGTTTCAGAATATTTGTGTCACAACTCATTGAAGATTATTTTCCCTATATATATTCCACTTCATATATTTTTTGACCTAGCGAGTTTTTACTATCTATAAATTGAGTTATTATTTACTTTACGAATATGTGTTCATGTGTCCCGGCCGGAGCTTTAAAAGATTCTTCGCCCTACTCAATATTATTAACCTAGTGAGAAACTGCTATACATAACCAGAATAGGATGATAAAAATTTTGCATAAAATATGCTGATTGACCCATGATGACTGTATATTACTTCTCTTGTGTTCATAGATGACAGGGGATTCAAATAGGTTATTCAAACATGAATTTTCACAGTCACACTTGACAGAATCGTGTTTTTCTGCACATCACTTTGAAATAAATTCCAACTACATAGCTCTCATTGCAATATGTGAAAAATTTTGCAACATTTTTATGTAAAATTAGAATAATTCTTCAAACATTCCTAGAATATGTAAGATCGGAAGAGCGTACTTCTTTTTGCATAAAATTGCAATCTGAACTGCAAAATCTCTTCAATCAGAATACATGTCTATATTTTCTTTGTGGCAATTAGCAAGAAATCCCTTGCAACATTTTTGGTCAAGACTTGTTATGTTGTTCTTGCTAATCAGAAAATTCATTACGTGCTTTGCCCTAGTTTACTTAATATTTTGACCTATCATATACTTCTATAATTCGAGTTCACACTTTGGGCTAAGACACGTGTTCGTTTCATAATTTATGTGTCATAACTCATTTAAGATTCTTTCCTGTATACATTAGACTTCAATTTTTTTTTTGACATATCGAGTTATAAATTACTATCTATAAATTGAGTTGTTAATTTATGAAAATGTTTTCATGTGTCCCAGCCAAAGAGTTTTAATTAATTAAAGGATCTTTTGACCTACTCAATATTATTAACCAATTTAGAAATTGCTCTCTCTCTCTCTCTCTCTCTATATATATATATATATATACACACACACAGAATAGAATAATAACAATTTGCATAAAATACGTAATTGATGTATGATGACGGTATATTACTTCTCCTCGTGTTCATAGATGACAGGAGATTCAAATAGGTTATTCAACCATGAACCATTTGATACTTACATAAAAATTTACACGAATTTTCATTTAGTCACTTTGCAATCAATTCCAATCACATAGCTCTCATTGCAAATATGTGAAAACTTTGGTAAAAGTTTTATGTAAAAGTAGAATAATTCTTCAAACATTCCTAAAATACGTAAGAAAGAACGTACTGCATGCTTCTTTTTGCATAAAAATGCAATCTGATGAACAGCAAAATCTCTTATCTTTAATCAGATATATATATATATATATATATGTCTATTTTCTTTATGGCAATTACCAAGAAATCCGTGCAACATTTTCTGTCAAGACTTCTTGTTACCTTGTTCTTGCTGATTAGAAATTTCTAATCTCGTTACATGCCTTGGATTTAGTTGATTATTTCCTGTGATATTTTTCCAATATGAGCCGTCTTTGCTATAAGTGCAGCGTTCAATGGAAACTGGAGGAAATTCGTTACCATCAGGAGCCGATGGAGAAAAGAGAAAAGTGTACTACTATTATGACTCAGAGGTCGGAAATTACTATTATGGGCAAAATCACCCAATGAAGCCACATAGGATGCGGATGACTCATGCGCTTCTGACGCATTATGGATTACTCCGAAAGATGACGGTTAAAAAACCTCATTTTGCCCGTTCTGGAGATTTTTGCAGGTTTCATGCTGATGATTACATTTCATTCTTGGAAAGGGTCACCCCAACCAATCAACACCAGTATGCAAAACAACTGCAGAGATTTAATGTTGGCGATGACTGCCCTGTATTTGACGGTCTTTACTCTTTCTGCCAAAGTTATAGCGGAGGTTCTATTTGCGCCGCTCATAAATTAAACCATGGAGAATGTGACATTGCGATAAATTGGTCTGGTGGATCTCACCATGCAAAGAAATGTGAAGCTTCTGGTTTCTGTTATGTAAATGACATAGTGCTGGCAATTTTGGAACTCCTAAAAGAACATGAGGTTGGTCTAACTCAATCTCTCTCGTTAACCATGAAACATGATATATAGTATTTGACCTGGAAAAACAAGGATTCTAGTGAAAACCTTGTAAGACAATGAGGTATGGAATCCACCAGACAAGAAAACTTTGAGAAATTTTATTAATTCCAATGATGATCCGGAAAACCCTAGAAAACACATGTACATAACCCTCAAGAGGTGGTGATTTTGCTCTTTTGATCCACTTGTCCATCTGTTTCTAAAACACTATCAGAGACATGCATATATAATTATTTTTTCAATAATTATTATGTCCACTGTCAGTAATTACCGACGGATTGGTGGCCATCGGAGTTTTGCCGTTAGTACTAGCATTTTTTCTAGTAGTGTTCCTACTTATAAGTTTAATTAGTTTGCTTTCTCCATGCAGCGTGTTTTATACGTGGACATTGATGTTCACCATGGAGACGGAGTTGAGGAGGCTTTTTATCTGACGGACAGGGTCATGACAGTGTCATTCCACAAATATGGAGATTATTTCCCTGGTTCCGGACACATGCTAGATATTGGATATGGGAAGGGGAAATATTATGCTGTTAATGTTCCCTTAGATGATGGAATTGACGATGAAAGCTATCAGTCCATGTTTAAGCCAATAATGACCAAAGTTATGGAAGTTTATAGGCCAGGGGTGGTGGTCTTACAGTGTGGAGCTGACTCTTTATCAGGCGATCGAATAGGCTGCTTCAATCTCACAGTTAAAGGTCATGGGGAATGTGTGAAATTTATGAGATCTTTCAACGTTCCACTTCTTCTGTTGGGTGGAGGTGGATATACACTACGCAATGTTGCACGATGCTGGTGCTATGAGGTATACTGTGTTTTTGCGCTCTTTTCATGTCTCTCCCTATGCGTAGTCTCCGAATAGTGTTTTTGTTGATTGTTAAAGGATTTCCGAGAACTTTTTAGGGCCAAAATTTATTTTTGACGTTTATTTTTCATGTTAGTTATTATTTTGAGTTCATTTTGGTCGTATCATATGTTCAGAGAAAAATTTTCTCATTTTTGTCGTTCTTGACAGACTGCTGTGGCACTTGCTGCAGAGGTGGATGATAAGCTTCCACAACATGAGTATATAGAGTACTTTGGCCCCGACTACACACTTCATTTTGCTCCAACTAACATGGAGAACAAAAATACCTTAGAGTCATTGGAGAAAATCAAAGTACAGATACTTGAAAATCTCAGCAAACTTCAGCATGCCCCAAGCGTGCAGTTCCAAGAGCGTCCTCCCAAAACTGAGATCCCAGAGGTTTTCATAGTTGCAACTTTTAATAACAGCTTTTTCATACTAATTTCTTGTCTATTACGACCATATATAGCGGATTTTCTTAATTTCTTTCTATCTACTTGTCTATTTTTGGACTAATTTAGTATCATAATTTCTAAATTGTAGCTAGATCTCCAACTTCTGTTATCTTCTGAAATATGTTTATAACTTGTCACATCTCAGATTTCTTTCCTTTTGCATCCCCTCATTGTTGGGATCTTTCCTATGACAACACAGATCCTTGGAAGGATTTCACAGTTTCAAGAATATTCTCTCTCTCTCTCACTCACAGTTTTAGGATCCCAGTTTTGTAGGCTTTAGTTACACCTACAGTTGTGGCTGTTCCTTAATTGATTTTTATGGTTGTGACTAGTGAATTTTATGTCTTTATGGAAAATGGAATTCTTGATCGAGTAAGCTTTCTATGGATGCTTGCTTCATTCAGGTGGATGAAGATGATGATGATAAAGACGCAAGAAAAGACATTGATTCTGATTTTAATGGTGAAAATGCTGATAATGAAAGGTATATCTTTCAACTATCTACTCCTTAAGGGTAATTAGCAATCAAAAAATTAATCATTATGTTTCTGTTGTATTTCTATTTCTAGCAGAGAGAAAATGGAAACTGATGAACCAGAAGTGGGATTGGTTGAATCTGAAGCAGTGGCTGTTAATCCTACAGCAAAACCAGTTGAACCTCAGTTGGAATCCTTTGATCCCAAGCCAAACGATAGGGTCTTTATCTAATTATTTTTTTCTTTATACGGGCAATTATCCTTCAAAACTTGTATGGCCTATAATGAGTATTTGAAGCTTGAACTTAAGGGAAGCCTTCTGATATTTGTCCCAAACTGAAGAAAATAAAAACAGAAGGCCAGAAAGTGCCATATATAAGAATCAAGAGCAAATATTTACCCTGTTGAATAGAGTTATAATTTACTATACAGTGATTAGTGAACTTGGTATCTTGTCAATGTGAAATAATCAATATAGCGTGTTTGGCTAGGTAGATTATAATCTATTTTGATTAGAAAAATTCTAGGGGGACATGAAAAGGGGACATTATTAGGTGATATTCTTATATGGCACACTTATATTGGATGATGAAAAAGTAGTCATGTAATCATCACTCAATGAATGTGTGCCGCATGAGAATATCACCTAATAATGTCCCATTTTCATGTCCACCTAGAATTGCTCATTTTGATTATAATCTGCCACACGGTATTATTTTATTGGTTTCACTTTTTTCAAAAAGTCAAAAAGTAAAAGTCAAGCCACAATTGTTTACATTTTACAAAAAACAACTAATAAAATGATGTCACGTAGCATATTATAATCAAACAAATAATCTACACCCTTGCCAAATTTTTGCATTTTTGTATGGAAAACCAGCTAAAAATATCAATGAGCAACTATTTATAGGCAAAGTGATACGCCTGCACGAAAACCCAAAAAAAATGAAGGGAAAGGGAAACCTGGAGAAGAAAATTGAACTTTATTTGATAAATCAGAAATGAGGAATACAATGAACTATTCTCTATTTACTGGGTTTAAAATTTATCCGAATTGAAGATAAAACTAATTGCACAAGGTTGCATAGTAATTGCACAAGATAAAACTAATTTCTTATCGGATTGAGAAGACTTAATTCACCCGGTTGCATGGTAACTTCCAATCCATGCAGGTCGATCTCTTATCTTGATCAAGTATCAATACTAGAATTGTGAGAGCTATATAACTCAATTCAAGAAAAGAGATCTTTCGAAGAATAAGAAGCACACTAGAGTAGCACAATAGACTTACCCATAGATATAAATAAATGTAATCTGAATGACTTGAACGGTTAGGGAAACAATTCTGCTATATGTCCAACTGCCCATCCCACCTCCTTTACTAAAGATTCTGTAGTGTCTGTGACCCAAAACTAGCTCTGCCCATTTAACTCAGGCCCATTAGCTGGAGTCCAGCCCATGACACACCATCTTGTGTCCCTGCCGTTGATCTTCTTCAAGATTAATCACAACCGTTCTTTAGGGGTATTTAAAGTGTGTTAGGGTTAGGCCTTGGAGGCAGACTCGTATCTCTCTTCTTCTACGCAGTTTACACACTCTTTGTATATTCTCTCTCTCTCTCTCTCTCTCTCTCTGTAGTTGGTTAGGGTTTTCTCGTCTTAAGGTGACGATAAGTAATTATGGTTAATTTCTGCCTGTAAGTTTAACTGTTCCCTCGCTTGTGTGAGTGAAGAGATCTATAGTGAGGTTGTTTTCTGTAATAGAGTTTTAAGGTTTTGGCCTCTGTTCGACAGAGGGTATACTATGTATTCTGGCTGTTGTTGGTTGGGGTTCTAGTGGAGTTGGGGCTTGGTTGGCAAAGTCTCACTAGTAGATTAGCCCAAACTTGTTTTGGGTGAACTGCGGGCCCTCATTTCAGGAGGGTAAACCATATCTTGGCCTTTTTACCACTTTTCTTATTCCATTGTTGTTTGATTCATTCACTTTGTTGTGTTTCTTGGGAGATTATATAGTCCAAAAGTGAGGAGCAAACTTGCAAAAATATAACAACTGGTATCAGAGCCTCAACTGTTCGTGGCGATTCAGTTTCGAAGATTTACGATTATTTGCTTTTCGGGGATTCTGTGACATCCCAAATTTTATGGACCAAAAGTCAAAGATGGAATAGTCAAGTCAATACCAAAATTAAATTATTTGGGTCAAAATTCAAGTTATCAAAGGGTTTAAGAGGAAGAATTAAATGTTAAATGACTTAGGGGTAATTAAGATTTTTGTCAAGGACCAACTTATAACAAGCAAGAAATTGAGGGACTTTGGGTGAAATTTTCCTAAATGTCTAGATATTTTTCTTGCATTTGGAATCAAATTACATACACACAAAAGCACAAACAGAGAGTCGGCCGAGAGAAAGAGAAAAAAATGAGAAGAAAAAGAAAAGGAAAAGGAAAAGGAAGGAAAAAGAGAAGAAAGTGAGGAAATTACACCTTGATGGCATAATTTGGCATTTGGGTTTCGATTTTCTTGTGCAATTTCATAAAGGTGAGTTAAAGAATTATTTTTAGGGTTTATTTATTTTCTATTGGGTGTTAAATTTATGGCTTATTTCTATAATTTGAGACTAAATAATTGATGTTTAAGTTGAAGGAATGGTGGGCTTTAATGCTTAGCTACTATTATATATTGTGGGTTGATTTTCATAAACCCTAGAGGTGGAGAAATTTGGGTTTTGCTATATAGTGCCTTGTGATGAATTTTAAAGGGGATAATGATTAGTTTGTTGATATAAACTACATGTATTTAAATTTCATGGGATATATGAACAATATGGGATTCTAAAGTTTGAAGTTATTGGTTTTTTTCAACTTAAGAAATTAACTAAGTGCTTTTAGTTCTCTTTTGCTTTGCCTAAAGCTAGAGGATGTGAATCTTAAGGTGATTACTAAAAGACTAGGTCATTATACAAGGATCCAAGAAGAGTAAATTATGTTTTGGTTTGAGCTCTTGTTATGAAATAAATTTCTAAGGTTTATAGCATGATAATGAAGATTTAAGTTATGAGATTTTATTATGTGAATACAAGTTAAATAAGGAAAGTCATGGTGTGAAATTCCTCTTAGACACAAAATTGGAATCAAACAAGGAATTATTAAGTATGAAGTTTCTGCCCTTCCAACTTGGGAAGGTCATAAATGATAGCATATATTGAATTTTAGCAAGATACAAGTTGGAGAATGATCTTCTATGAGTCATCTATCATCCAAAATTTGAATAACACCATTTGGAGGTCAGTAGGGGTTTTTATGACATGTTTTGTGAAGTGGGACGGTGCAGACCCGAGAACAGATTTTGGGACTGGAAAAAAATATTTTCGTGTTCTCAACCTAGTTTTCTTGAACTCAATTTTATATATGATGGACTTATATAAGTGTTCTACCTAAGGGGAAAATTTCATAAACATATGATACCGTTATTGAGTATAAAATGGTTTTAAATGGGCATTGTCCAAACAGGGGAAAAACTTAATGATCCTTGTTTAAGAGTTGTATAAAGCCTTGATTCAATAACGGATGCACATGTTTGACGAAAGAGTTAAGTGTAGAAATGATGAGTAATTATTGAGCTTTCTAATTTATTATATAATGATGAAAGATGATTACTTAAACTAGAAAATCTTTAACTAGTATATAAGCTAAAAAGAAGGTAAATAGGACGAAGCAAGGATAAGTGAAAGAATTTAGTTATGTGTGTAAATTGAGGAATATAAAGGAATAAAATGTTAAGTAGACTTTTATATAATGTTAAAGGAAATGCCAAAGACTAAAAAGGAAATGGAACGAGAAAAGAGCTACATTGCTACCTAGCCGGTGAGTGGAGCCTTTCCTCCTCTCTTCTTTCTAAGTGAAATATGCTATGTTTTGATTTCATGGAAACTTGAAATGTTTTATGATGAATGTATTTCTATGAAAATTTCACGAAAGTTGATATTTTTTAGAAAAGTTCATGTGAATGTTTGTATGAAATGATGTTTCATGATTTTAAAGAAATGTTGAGTTGATACATGATTTATGATATATGAAAACCCCCAAATGTGTATCCAATGTTATGATATGCGGCCTATGGGAGAAGGGGCCTATGGCTCAAGCTGATCAAATGAACGCCGCCCAGGCGAAGGGGCCTACGTGCTAGCTATGGCTCAAGCTGTTTAATTGTGCCGCCTAGGGTTAAGGGATCATAAAGTACCTATGGCCCAAGCTGACCGTCTACGCGCGTATGACTTGTATCATGATCATGTGATGTTGGATACTCTTTGGGAAAAAAATTCTATGATGATCTTGAAATGAAATGAATTTTATGATGTTTTCTAGTGGATTCCATGATGATTATTAAGTGAATGATGTTCACGATATTTTCTAGTGAATTTTATGATGATTATTAAATGAAATGATGTGTTCTAGCATGGAATGATTTTATCAATATTGATGTTATGTCAGATTTATGTTTAAAGTCATAAAATTGCCAAATGGGCTTGAGCATTTTATGGGGGAGTTTTCAAAAGTTACATTTTTATTTTCCAAAGCATGTTTAATTATGAAACTCCACTCACTGGGCTAGTTAGCTCATATGTTTTTATAAATGATTTTCTTAGCAGGTAGCAATTAGAGTTTGGGCAAAAACACATTGTGGCCGAGCCTACTATTTTGAGAACCAAGCCACCACTTAACGTAAGGAAATTGCTATAGGATTTGTTGACTCTATGATTTATAAATATGGCATGGTTAAGGTTATTAGCATATAGTTAGGGGTTGTGTGAACCATATTTAGGTTGGTATATTTCTTGATTTAAGAGGTGATGTTGCTTATAATGAGAAGTTATTAGTTTGTGAGTTGTTGATGTGTTGACGTTGGGAATTGATATAAGTTGGCTTTGTTGATAAATTAGGAGAGATCTTGTCGAAAATTTTCTAGGATAATTAGTATGCTCACTAGCCTTTGACGTTGGGAATTTATCGTCGGCGCACGTCACACTTCTAGTAAGTTAGAGGTACTAGGGGTGGAACGTGTCAGATTCTGTGATTTACATCAAAGTCAGGTAAGTGGTTTCTAGTTACTCTCTGGGTTGGGCGGGATCAGTACTATGATCGGGGTTGAACCTGTTAGGGATACTGAGAAAAAGGTTTTTTTGGTTTTACTGTGTTCGTGTGATACAAAGTGATTTTATATCTTGGTAATTGGTTAATTCTTTGGGGTTCACCACAGTATTTGCCTAGTCTCTCGTTCTCTGATTACTGGTTATCTTCTTTTCTTGATTTTTATTACTGTCATAGCATTCTTAGCTCGTCACTATGCCGAAAGGGCCCTTGACCTGAGATCATACGAGTCTCTCGGAAACCTGGGACTTATGTGTAGAGAGTAAGTAGGCCATATTGCATTATTTTGTAGTTGGTTTTCTTGGTGGTAAATGGCTACCACTGCTTTTCATCTTGAGCCATTTAATAGGAAAGATGAATTTCCCATTTCGCAACAAAAGATGAGAGCCATTCTTGTGCAACAAAAGGTTGCCAAGGCAATTGATAGTACCTATATATCCTGCTGATTTTACTCCTAAAAAAATTAAGGACATGGATGATCTTGCAAATACTTCTGTGATTCTTCACTTGTCTAATTCTGTGATTAGGAAGGTTGGTAAGGAAAAGAGTACTCATATGTTGTGGGAAGTTTTGGAACATAATTACCTTGAAAAATCTTTGAATAATAAGATGTTCCTACTTGAGAGGTTCTTCAGTTTTAAAATTGACCCTACAAAGGAGTTAGATGATAGTCTTGATGCTTTTAACAAACTGTTGCAAGACATAAGAAACTCAGAGGATAAATCAATTGATGAATATAAGGCTATTGTTCTTCTGGGTGCTATTCCTAAGGCATATAAAGATGTAAAGTCTGCTATTGAATATGGTAGATTTGAGATTGAGCTTGATGTGGTTATAAGTGCTTTAAGGAGTAAGAACCTTGAACTTAAAGCTAAAAAAGAACGTAAGTCTATGGGAGAAGGGTATGTAGTCAAACATAAGTCACATAATAAGAGTCATAGTAAAAATAATAAGTTTGAAAAGGGAAAAGATGGTCAACAGAATAAGAAAGACAAGAAAAATGGCTCCAATAATAAAGATAAAAGCAAAGGGAGGAAGGTTATAGTTGTGGTCAAATTGGTCACTACATAAAAGACTGCACTAAGATAAATGGTTTACTTGCACAGTTAAATAAATTTCCTGATCAGGCAAATAGTGTGAAATCTGATACTGTAGATGTCTATGTGATTATAGATAATCATTTATCTGCTTTTGATGTGAATCAAGTTGAAAACCTGCATTCTGTGTCTAAATGGTTACTTGACTCTGGTTGCACAAATCACTTTACACCTCACAAACACCTGTTCAAGAACTATTCTAAAGTTGCTAGTAGCAATGTTACTATGGCAAATGATGTGGTTTCTGAAGTTGCTGGAATTAGTGATATCACTTTACAATTTGATTATGGTTTTGCGTATGCATTTAAAGATGTTAGACATGGGGGAAATACATATTTTCTGTCCATCATAGATGATTTCTCTAGGAAAGTTTGGGTGTATTTTCTTAAACATAAATCTGAAACTTTTGAAAAGTTTAAGGAATGGAAAATATTGATTGAAAATCAAACTGAGAAGAAATTAAAGTATTTAAGGACTGATAATGGCTTAGAATTTTGTAACAAAAACTTTGACATTTTTTGTAAACAAAATGGGATCAAAAGACACAAAACAGTCCCTTACACGTCTTAGCAAAATGGTATTGCTGAGAGGATGAATAGGACTCTTTTAGAAAGGGTCAGATCTATGTTAAGCTCCTCTGGCCTACCCAAACCATTTTGGGGAGAAGATTTGAAAACTGCCTGTTATCTTGTCAATAAAACTCCTTCTGTGGTTCTTGGTGGTAAAGTACCTGATGAAATGTGGCATGATAAACCTGTGTCTTACTCTTACATGAAAATATTTGGCTGTGCTACATATTCTCATACTAGAGGTGACAAATTAGAGCCTAGATCACAGAAATGTGTTTTCTTGGGCTATGAAGAAGGGGTTAAAGGATATAGGTTATGGGTGAAGGGTCAAACTGGCATAAAAATAATTGTGAGTACAAATTTTACCCTTCAATGAATTTGTTATGCGATGTTTACTTGAGTCTATGCCTCATGCGGTTGAAATATCTTCATCTAAAATTGCTGGAAATTATGATTTCTTTTTTGGGCCTTCTGTTCAAGTGGAGGGTACCCCCACTGAGGTGGATGAAACTTCTACTAAGGTGGAGGGTACTCTTGCTGAAATAGAAATACATATATCTAATTCTGATCTGCCTGGTGAATCTGAGATTGAACACATTGAACAACATGATATTGATAATTCACAAAATCTCTCTGATTATATGCTGACCAGAGATAGGCCTAGGAAAAATCCTAAGCCTAATGTGAGATTGACTGATTATGACTACGTTGTTCTATCTTTTAATGTGTTTGAGGAACTGTCTGAGTGTGAACCAAAAACATATGATGAAGCTATTAATAGTGTATATGCTAAGTCTTGGATAAGTGCTATGAATGATGAAATTAATTCCTTGCTAAAAAATAAGACTTGGCTGCTTGTCCCTAGACCTGCAAATAAATCTATTGTAGATTGCAAATGGATCTATAAGGTCAAGGAAGGTGAAATTGGTGGTACTGTTAAATTTAAAGCCAGGCTGGTTGCCAAAGGCTTTACACAAAAGGAGGGGGTTGACTTCACTAAAATTTTCTCACCTGTGGTTAAGTATTGTACCCTTAGATTAATGTTTTCACTTGTTGCTTACTTTAACTGGGAATTAGAACAACTTGATGTGAAAACTGCTTTTTTGCATGGGGATTTGGAAGAGAAAATTTTCATGAATCAATCACTGGGTTATATCAGTAAAAGTAATCCAGACTTTGTGTGCTTGCTTGTTAAGTCCTTGTTTGGGTTGAAACAGTCCTCTAGACAATGGAATAAAAAATTTGACTCTTTTATGATGTCTCTAAACTAATAGGAGTGAATATGATCATTGCTTTTACTTCAAATTTGAGCCTTTAGATAAAACTTCCGTGTTTCTCTTATTGTATGTTGATAATATGCTTATAATTAGTCCATCTATTAATGCTATCAACAATTTGAAAAGGAACTTAAATTCAAATTTTGAAAAATGCCAAAAGAATTCTTGGCATGACTATTTTCAGAGATAGGAAAAAGTCAATTCTGTTTCTTCACCAAAAGGCTTATATTGAAAAAGTGTTGAAGAGGTTTTCCATGTTAGATGCTAAAACTGTTGATGTTCCCTTAGCTAACCATTTTATTTTAGATGAGGTTGCTCATATGAAATCTGTACCTTATTCTAGTGCTATTGGATCAGTCATGTACCTTATGGTGTGTACTAGGCCTGACATTGCCTTTGCTGTTAGTTGCCGAAGTAGATACATGTCAAACCCAGGGCTTCAACACTAGGAAGCCTTGAAATGGCTTCTAAAATATTTGAAAGGGACTGCAAGTGTGGGTATACTGTATGGTAAGTCTGATGCTGGTACTGTCCTGAAAGGCTATTTGGATGCGAATTATACTGCTGATAGGAATAATAGGAAATCTGTGACTTCCTATGAGTTTACATTATGTAATGGATGTGTCAGTTGGAAATCCAAACTTTAGCACATAGTGGCTCTGTCTACCACTGAATTTGAATACACTGCTATCACTAAGGCTATGAAGGAAGCCCTGTGGCTAAAAGGGTTACTACATGAGTTAAAGTTTTTCCAGGAAAAAGTGGTTGTATATTCAGATAGCCAGTCAGCCATACAGCTATGCAAAAATCATGTGTTCCATAACAGGACGAAGCATATTGATGTAAGGCTCCATTTTACTAGAGATCTTGTGTCAAAAGGTGTGATATTGTTGGAAAAGATCCCCTCACAGTTCAACCATGCAGACATGGGTACTAAAGTGCTCCCACTGCCCAAGTTTAAGTCATCTTTAGCCACTCTAATATTGAGAAAGGGTAGTTCTGTATCGGTTCCAAAAACCTTTGCTCTTTTACAATTTTTGTTTTTTTTTTTTTTTTACTTAGTGTAAATTCAAAATTGTTTTAATAAAAGGTTTTTTTTTCCCTTGCAGGTCAGAGAGACTAAGTTGCCATTGCTTGATTTCACTAGAGCTGTAGCAGTAGTTTAGGTTCAAGGTGGAGATTTGTAGGGTTCGTGACCTAAAACTGGCTCTGCTTAGGCCCATTAGCTGGAGTCCGGCCTATGAAGCACCCTCTTGTGTCCCTGCTGTTGATCTTCTTCAACATTAATTACAACCGTTCTTTAGGGGTATTGAAAGTGTGTTAGGGTTAGGCCTTGGAGGCAGACTCGTATCTCTCTTCTTCTACACAGTTTACACACTCTCTGTATATTCTCTCTATCTCTGTAGTTAGTTAGGGTTTTCTCGTCTTAGTAATTCTGGTTAATCTCTGCCTGTGAGATTAACCGCTCCCTCACTTGTGTGAGTGAAGAGATCTGTAGTAAGGCTGTTCTCTGTAATAGAGTTTTAGTTCGGCCTCTGTTTGACAGAGGGTATACTGTGTATTCTGGCTATTGTTGGTTGCGGTTCTAGTGGAGTTCGCACTTGGTTGGCAAAGTCTCACTGGTAGATTAGCCCAAACTTGTTTTGGGTGAACTGCCGGCCCTCATTTCAGGAGGGCAAACCATATCTTGGCCTTTTTATTGCTTTTCTTATTTCGTTGTTGTTTGATTCATTTATTTTCTTGGGAGATTATATGGTCCAAAAGTGAGGAGTGAACCTGCGAAAATATAATAGATTCTGGCCATACACTACAAGAAAACATGGCAACACCAATGGAATTTTCCGACCAACTACAATCCGTCGGAAAATACCGATAGATTTTTCGACGAACTGAAAATTCTTCGGTGATTTGTGGTGGGAAAAATATGGTCGGGAATTTCCGACGGAAACCAAATTCCATCGGTAATTACCGACGGATTTGAATTTCCGTTGGAAATTACCAACGGAATTTTGGTTTCTGTCAGAAATATTCCGACGGAATCCACATCCACATTCCGTAGGTAATTACCGACGGATTTGAATTTCCGTCGAAAACTCAATAGTGTTTCTAGCATACAATCAAAGTCCGTTGGAAACAATCGATGGACTTTATGGGGCATTTTTAAAATCATTTACCAGCCTATTCGTTCATTTATTTTTTGACATTTTTCTTTCACAGATTTGTGTCTTAGGACATATCATATTCCACCTTTTTTAGCGTTTATTAAATATAATTTTAATATATTTAAGTATTAAGATAAATGTTTAGTAAAAAGCACAGTGTTAATATGTATACGAACATGCATCTCTCAAAATAAATAAGCTAGTATAAAAGGAGTTATAAGTAGATAAAACAATTTGCTCATCTGACAAGAGAAGCAAAATTATTAATAATATAAAGTATTCTAGTTATGAAAATATTGATAGATTTAGTAAGATGGCATTACATATAATTAAGTCTGGTATCAATTAAAAATGCAATAAAAAGTTGCAAAAAAAAAAAAAAAAGATTGCAATTACATTCTAAAAGCTAATTTTCATGCTTATCTTGACATGTTGAAGGTGTTATTTAGTTTTAATATACAATGAATCAATATTCGAGTTATAGACAATTAAAGATAAGAGTTTAAGTTAGTATTATTAATTTGATTAGTTAATATATATACATGTTGGATTGCATCTTGCGGCCAATGATTTTTTATTATTATTACTGTTATTATTATTCATGTAATTAGTTAATATACGTATATTATTAAGGTATGTGTTTGTATCCGTAAGGTGTTATGTTAAGGTTTTTTGCAAACTAGAGGATAAATTAATTGATATATAGCAAGTAAAATTTTGTTTTAAATTTAAAAAATTACAAAAAATTAAAAGTACTAACAACCCTTAGATATAAAAATAGAAAATGATTTATGTTTTTGTATCCGTAATTAAAGATACAAACTAAAGTTAGGGGGAAAAAGAAAAGTCAACAACAAACATGAACAATTTCCACAAAAGACATCAATTGGCATGAAACGGAAATAAACATTAAATATAGAATCTCAGTATGCATAACAATCATTGTAGTTGTGAAATTCAAAACGTATTGAGTAGTTATTCTAGTAAAACTATTTTTTATTATCTTTAATTTTAATTAACAATGAATATATAATGTAGAAAACTAGAAGCAAATATATAAATGTTATAATCAAATAAATTTATAGTATAAATGACATATTTAATATAATAAAGTTTAATGAAATAATAAATGTTATATTAGTCCAATGCTTTAAACAAAAATTTATCATTTTTAAATTAACAAAATTAGTAGAAGATACTTTATATATATTTGTTGGGAAATCATTAACAAGAACAAACAATAGCCTGGTGCTTGGAAACTTACTCCCCAATCCCCTGGGTCAGGGGATCGAATCACCATGTTGCAAATTGAAGAATATTAATTTGCGGGTTGGTGGGTCGGGGCGTGGGTTTCGGGTTAGACCCGTGGGCGCACAAGTGGGTCGGGTCGGGTAAAATTTATGTATTTATTATTTTTTAGAGGTCCGTCGGAAATTTCCGATGGATGAAAATCCGCAAATTCGTCGGAAAAATCGTTGGTGATTTCTGACGAAAAAGTCCGTCGGAAATTTCCGACGGATTTTTCTTCCGTCGGAAACATTACAGAGCAAGGTATCATAGACGGTTTTTTCGACGAATTTTTTCCGTCGGTGAAGGGTATTTCCGACGAATTTTTGAGTTTCACCGATGGAATTTTCCGTCGGTGATGCCCTGTTTACTTGTAGTGATAGAACTTCTCAAGTATAACACAAGGTAGCCGCATCAATGGAAATATGAAATCTTCTATTCTGGTTGGAAAAATAGGGGTGCCTTTGGGATTGCGGACTTTGTTTGTTTGGCCCCATTAGTCGTAATAAAAATTGATCATTAAGGAGTTGAATAGCGGTTTGTGGTTGGTTAACCGTATTTTGAAACACAAAAAATAATTCATTATATTTTCTTTGAAATCTACCAAATAAACATATATATGAAATTTATACTTCCCCGAAAGGTGTTTTTCTTTGATATATCATTGTCAAACATTACTGTTAATTAGATGGGGAAGGAAAAGGTCGTGCAAGTTTCAGGAGGAAATCCAGAAGCTAGCTTCTTTTTATTTCTTGATTGGTACAATTTAATTTTATAATAAGAATACAGGTTTAAATCCCAGGATTTTATTCTGACAGGGTATCTTTTTCATCTCACGAACATCTTCATCAAAAGCAAACTAAACTACTTTTCATTTTGCAACTAGGGTTCTATTTCTTGGAGCAACAAATGTACTGCGTGATCAGCTTGACACAATGGATGAAGACTAAGAATGAAAATCCCGTTTGAACGGCATGTTTGTATGGATAATTGTTGTATCCATTGTCCCATTGCTTACCAACTCTCCCCTCTCTCTATTACGTAAAGCGCAAACTTCGTGGACATAACTATATGAAATGCTACCTATAAATGTCTATACGATATTTATTTTGTTAGTTTGTTTTTCTGATATTTGGTTAGTAAGGAATATTTCAATGTTTTCAGATTTATATAGTATTTAACATTTGTCTGGCATGTTTCTTCACCAAAAAAAAAAAAAAAAAAAAAAAAGATATTTGTCTGGCATGTTTCTTCACAAATATATATATATATATATATATATGTGTGTGTCTAGCATGTGAATTTAAGAGCAATACAGTAAACCAGATTTTTCTAATTGATGGAAATTTTTAATGACACATTATGATTCCTTTATTTATAGCCTCATAATCGTGTTGGTGCAGACATTATTTTTTTCATTTATATAGATTATATCTCATCTATATTATTTTCTTTTTTTAATATATTTTAGTTGCCAGGACCAATGCCGGCCAATAGCATCCTAATTAGTCTCTCCAAATAGTAGATCAAAGGTTCAATTCCCTCCATAATACTTTTGTAATATCAATATATATATATATATATATATATGTATATTTTAGTTCACAATGATAATTTTATGATAACACCTTCTCCCCAAATTGGTTTCTTCCTGTCATTGATTTTCAACACCTAAAATCGTTCCAATAGTGTCGCTCTATGATGCACGAAAACTTCTACAAGGGTTAAGTCTCTATGTTAGACATGTATCCTACAGTCTTTGGACACTTTGTGGTGTGGATTATTATATAAGCCATGTGCAGGGATTTTACTTTATATGCATATTTGTAAATGTATAAATACTCTAGAGATACTTTAAATCCGCTCCTTAAGCTAAGTATTCTAACATTTTAGTTGTGTCCTATATGACTAAAATACGAAAATGAAAATATTAATATATAATTTTGACATTTTAAAGTACTTAAATCAACATGTCCCAAACGTGCCTATATCTTACATTTTGAAAAATCATGTGTCGTGTCCATGTTCGAGTGGTGCCATGTCTTGTCGTGTCATGTCCGTGTCCGAGTCATGCCATGTCTATTCAACATAGGTGTCGCTTATCACCTATTGTGCCGTTCTTTTTTCCTTTGAACCCACCATATTCTAGACCATACTCTGATCTAAAACAGATTATCAACAGTACCATTGTTGTTTTCTTCTACTCTGCTCTCACAACCAAACCCCTCTAAAACTTGACTTCACTGAGTTGGATTGTAACTTCCAATCCATGTAGGTCGATCTCTTTTCTTAAGCAAGAAGAGCATTCTTTTCAAAGAATAAGAATAGTGGACTAGCGCAATAGACTTGCCCACAAAAATAAATAAATGCAATATCAATGGTTTGAACAGCCTCACTAGGGAAACAATTCTGCTATATAACCAATTGCCCATCCTACCTCCTCTACCAATTCTAACACAAGTTTTTTGCATCAATGGAATCTTTTAATCTAGTTGGAAATAGAGGGGTGCTTTTGGGAATGCGGACTTTGTTTGTATGGCTTCGTTAGTCAAATTAAAAAAAATGGATCATTTGGTAGTCAAATAGGCTTTTATGGTTGGTTAATCATACTTTGAAACACAGACACAAAAAAAAAAAAAAATCAATTTATTTTCTTTGAATCTCATTTAACTCTGATGAAACAATGAAGTACTGATGGAAAAATGAACAATTTAAAAAATGATTACTCCCAAAGACCACCAAAAAAAAAAAAAGAAAGAAAAAAAATTCAATTTTCCGATTAATTGATGTACCTCTCAAGTCCTATTTAGGTGGATAATCTATCAAATCCACATCCACTGGACTTAGCTTGTCGACATTTGTTGAGGCATAAAATTTCCTTACCTCTAGAACTAAAAGTATAATCCTTAGACCTTTGAAGGAAATTTGAATGAGCAATTCTAGGGGGACATGAAAATGAGACATTATTAGGTGACGTTCTCATATGGCACACATTCATTGGGTGATTATTACATGGCTACTTTTTCATCATCCAATACAAGTGTGCCACATAAGAATGTCACCTAAGAATGTTTCATTTTCATGTCCCCCCTAGAATTTCTCAATTTGAATGGGTGTGATGTTGATTTTGACTCTATAGTTATAGATAGTCGAAGTCAAGTAAACTGTCATCATGGCATATATCTTGACTTATACATAATATGAAATTTATACTTTTCCAAAATGTGTTTTTCTAATATGAATACAAGTTTCACTACTAAAAATAGGCCCATCAGCGACGGAAATTTTCCGACAAATGCATATCCGTCGGAAATTTCCGACGGACCCGTCGCTACTTCCCGACGGACAAGATTCCGTCTGAAATTTTCGACGAACAAACTGTCCATCGGAAATTTCCAACCAAAGTAAACGGGCCATCGGAAATTTCCACTTCACTCCCCAACCACTAGGTCATGGGTTCGAAACCCAGCCTTGCAATTCTGATGCAAATATTAATTCTTCACGGGTCCAGTTCGGGAGCTGGCGTGGGCGGCTGGTCGGCCGTGCGTGGGTGACTAGATGGCTGGCTAGCGGGTCGGGCGTGCGCGGGTGACTAGATGGCGGGCTAGTAGGTTGGGTGGGTTACGGGTTGGGTCAAAATATAGACTAATGGGTCAAGCTAATTCAGTTAATTTTGAATTAAAAAAATTTTCAGCTGTCTGTCAGAATTTTCCGACGGTAGCATTTTCGTCGGAAAGTTTCCGACAGGTTGTCCTGAAATATCTATCAGAAATATTTTCGAAGGCCGTTGCCGTTGGAAATTTCCAATGGACACTAGAATTCCGTCGGAACGCATCAGCGACGCGACCGTCACATATAGTGTGTCCGACGGCGGATTTTCCGTCGGTGATGACCTTTACCGACAGAATTTGGGCCTTTAGCGACGGAAAATTCCGTTGCTGGAGGGCAGTTTTTTAGTAGTGTTTAAACTCTAGCATTTTATTTTGCCATGGTATGATAAACACAGTTCATGTGTATGTTTTTCATCTCAACATCTTAATCAAAAGCAAACTTCTTTTCATTTTGCGACTAGGGTTCTATTTCGCTTGTTGGAGCAACAAATCCACCACTTGAACAAGTTGGAAAGTCTAACTTGGAGGAAACATATGATCAGCTTGACGCAATGAATGAAGACAAAGAATGAAAAATCCATGTTTTTATGGATTATTGTTGTATCCATCGTGCCATTGTTGTTATAGCTTAGCAACTCGTCTCGTCTCTCTATCATATGGCACGCAAACTTAATGGGCGTAACCATATATGGTCCATAATCTTTAACGTTGTAACTTTGGGTTTATTGGCGGAGTGAAAATGCTCATGCATATGACAATGTCTGTTTGTTTCAGTAAAGGCATGCATTTCTCATTTTTTTCCTGATACCGACACTCTTTGTTCATTTTGTGGTGTGGATTGATAAGCCATGTGTAGAGATTTTATATATATATATATATGTATATATATTTCTAAATGTCTAAAAACTCAAAAGATACTTTAAAGGCACTCATTAGGCAGTATTCTAGCATTCTTATTGTGTGATATATGAAAAAGTGCTAAAATGAAAATGTTAATATATAATTTTGACATTTTAAAGCACTTAAATCAACATGCCCTAGACGTATCTATGTCCTATGTTTTGAAAAATCAAGTGTCACGTCTATGTCCTAGTCGTGTTGTGTCTGTGTCTGAGCAAGCTAGGTATCGCTAATTACCTATTGTGCCATTCATTTTTTCTTTGAACCCACCATCCTAGACCACACCTCCTTATCCTCTCCCTTAATTCCCCTATATAAAACACATGATCAACATCATTGTGAAATATCACTGTTAATTAGTAAACAGATGGGGAAGGAAAAGGTAATGCAAGTTTCACGGAGCACATCCGGAAGCTAGCTTCTTTTCGTTTCTTGATTGATACAATTTAATTTTACAATATGAATACAGGTTTAAATCCCAGTATTTTATTCTGACATGGAATCGTTTTCATCTCAAGAACATCTTAATCAAAAGCAAACTAAACTTCTTTTCATTTTGCGACTAGGGTTCTATTTCGCTTCTTGAAGCAACAAATGTGCTGCATGATCAAGTTGGAAAGTGTAACTCATAGGAACCTCGTGATCAGCTTGACACAATGGATGAAGACTAAAATTGAAAAGCCCGTTTGACGGCATGTTTGTATGGATAATTTTTGTATCCATTCGTACCACTGTTGTTATAGCTTACCAATTCTCCTGTCTCTCTATCATGTAGAACGTAAACTTTGTGAACGTAACTATATGTAATGCTACCTATAAACGTCTGTACGGTCTTTGTTTGTTTGTTTGTTATTTGTCTGTTTGTTTGTTTTTCTGATATTTGCTCAGTAAGGAATATTTCAATGTTTTTAGATTTATATGGTATCTAACATTTGTCTCGTATGTTTCTTCAAAAAAAAAAAAAAAATGAAGAATGATATTTGTCTAGCATGTGAATTTATTCAGAAATATCATAAACCAGATTTTCTAACTGATGGAAATTTTTAATGATACTTTATGATTCTTTCATTTATGTCCTTATAAACGTGTTGCTGCAAACATTATTATTTTTTTCATTTATATAGATTATATCTCATCTATATTAGTTTCTTTATTTTAATATATTTTAGTTGCCAGGATCAATGCCGGCCAATAGCATCCTAATTAGTCTCTCCAAATATCAGATCAAAGGTTCGATTTCCTTACATTTTCTTTGTAATATCAATATATATATATTAGCTCGCAATGATAATTTTATGATAACATCTTATCCCCAAATTGGTTTCTTCTTCTCATTGATTCTCAACGGTACTGAAAATTCTTCCAACAGTGTCGCTTTATGACGCACGAACACTTCAGAGAGGGTTATGTGTCTGTGTCAGACATGGATCTGACACTCTTTGGACACTTTGTGGTGTGAATTGATAAGCCATGTGTAGATATTTTTCTTTATATACATATTTCTAAATGTCTACTTTAAGGGCACTCTTCTGGCTAATTATTCTAATATTCTTGTTGTGTTCTATATGAAAAAAAAAATACTAAAATGAAAATGTTAATATATAATTTTGACATTTTAAAATACGTAAATCAACGTGTCCTATATGTGTCTGTGTCCTACATTATGAAAAATCATGTGTCGTTTTCGTGTCCGAGTCATGTTATGTTCGTGCCCGAGTCGTGCTGTGTTTGTGCAACATAGGTGTCGCTTATCACCTATTGTGCCGTTCTTTTTTTTTTTTTTTTTTCTTTTAGATCAACACCATCGTTGTTTTCTTCTAGTTTACTCTCACAACCAAACCCCTCCAAAACTTGACTACAATGAGTTGGATTGAAACTTTCAATCCATGTAGGTCGATCTCTTATCTTAACCAAGTATCAATACTAGTATTGAGAGAGCTATATAACTCAAACCAAGAAGAGCGATCTTTTCAAAGAATAAGAAGAATAGTGGACTAACGCAATAGACTTGCCCACATAAATAAATAAATGCAATATCAATGGTTTGAACAGCCTCGCTAGGGAAACAATTCTGCTATATGACCAACTGCCCATCTTACCACCTCTACTAAATATCTAGGCCATAGAATTTCTCAATTTTAACACAAGTTAACCTCAGCAATGGAATCTTTTAGTGTGGTCGGAAATAGAGGGGTGCTTTTGGGAATGCGGACTTCGTTTGTATGGCTCCATTAGTCAAATAAAAAAATTGATAATTTGGAAGTCAAATAGGCTTTTGTGGTTGGTTAACCGTATTTTGAAACACAGACCCAAAAAAAAAAAAAAATCAATATATTTTCTTTGAATCTCATTTAACTCTTATGAAACCACGAAGTACTGATAGAAGAAATGAACAATTTAAAAAATGATTACTCGAAAACTAGAGAGAGAGAGAGAGAGAGAGGTAAAAACTTCAATTTTCCTTTTATTGCTTTAATTACCTCACAGGTCCTATTTAGTTGGATAATCTATCAAATAGACATCCACTGGATATAGCCTGTTGGCATTTTGCGAAACATATAATTTCCTTCACTAGAATCCAAAGTATAATCCTTAGATCTTTGGAAACTTGAATGGGTGTAACGTTGATTTTGAGTAGAGGCATCTTGATACACGTGGCCTTACTGGGTGGCTCTCTAATTCTCTATAGTTCATATATACACACACACACATCTACACATACATATATATATATAGACACACACTCCTCCAAAATGTGTTTTTCTAATGTGAATACCAAGTTTAAATTCCAGCAATTTATAGGGTTCTATTTCGCTTGTTGGAGCAACAAATGCACAGCCTGAACAAGTTGGAAAGTCTAACTTGGAGAAACATACAATCAGCTTGATGCAATGGGTGAAGACTACAATGAAAAATCGGTGTGAACTATATGTTTGTATGGATTATTGTTTGTATCCATTGTGCCATTAATTATGTTGTTATAGCTTAGCAACCCAAACTTTATTGATGTAAATATATGCTGCATAATCTTTAATGTTGTAACTTTGGGTTTGTAGACGGAGTTAAAAAGGTCGTGATGTTTGGTTGTTTCAGTAATTAAAGCCATATGTGGGGATTTTACTTTATATATATACACACATATATACACACATATATATTTCTAAATATATAAATACTCTAGATATACATTAAGGGCACTCATTAGGCAATATTAATCTAACATTCTTGTTGTGTCCTATATGAAAAAGTACTAAAATAAAAATGTTAATTAATATATAATTTTGATATTTTAAAGTACTTAAATCAAAGTCTCCTATTCGTGTCTTTGTCCTACATTTTGAAAAATCATGTGTCGACATGTCCGAGTCGTGTCGTGTCCGTGTCCAAATCACGTCATGTTCGTGCAACATAGGTGTCACTTATATCCTATTTTGCCGTTCTTTTTTTCTTTGAACCCACCATCCTAGACCACATCTGCTTTCTCCTCTCCCTTCCCCTGATCTAAAACACATGATCAACACCGTCGTTGTTTTCTTCTACTTTGCTCTCACAACCAAACCCCTCTATGCCTTACCCTGGTCTAAATCAATGCAACCGCATATGCTTTTTCCTGATGGGAAATCTTATGCTCCATTGTTGGATTTGAAATCGTCTATCCAATTAATTCCCAGTTTATTTGTGTACATCATATTGGTGTTGGGGAAATAATATCAAATTTTCCTTTCAAATAATGCAACCATGGAGCGGAAACCGGGAAAAAAAGAGAATGCAAAGTGAGGAAAGCACTAAATTTAACATGACTTGATAAATTGACAATCACAAGTGACACTTTATTGATAAGAAAAATCTAACAATACAATATTTTTCTCACCTCACAATCTCCTCATCAAAATTAGTGCTAATTTTCTTCAATGATCCATCGACAACACAATTCGTGGATAATATATTCACAATTATCATCTTTGTTCAATTCATCTAGACAAAAACATCCAAAGCTGGAGACCAACGTGCTTGCCCAAAAGTAGGCACCTTCTTTTTTTTTTTTTTTCCCTTCCCTTTTTTATTTTTAACTTTTATGATTCGTTCTTTGTAACTGCATTTTTTAGCTTTTGGAGTGAAAAGTGATTTTGTTTGAAATGCGTGGTGAAAACGTTGAGGGATTTTAGGGAAATGTGAAAATTTATTATTTATAAAGAATGTATGGTTGGCTGCTTCCTCCTGTCTGTGTTGTGTGCTTTTGCCATGCATGCATAAATATTGACCCAATTAATTAGACACTAAAACTTCCTAATCAATTGTCCCTTTCTCGTGTTTTTCATTTTACATTTGAATTCTTTGTGTGATAAGGTCCGCCACAATGACATCAACTCAAGTTGTCTTTTACTACTTAATTAGTACTTTTAAAATTGAAAATTTATTATGCATTTTGCTTCACATGGCCTATAATGAGTATGGTGAAGCTTAACCTTATGGGAAGCCTTCTGTCTTGGTGAGTAGGCAATACTTTGTAGTTTAGAAATTAACCCGAAACTTTCTAATCAGACATGTGACCGATTAATAGCAAGCTAGTAGCAACTTGTCTCCAAGTGAAGAAAATAAAAATAGAAGGCTAGTAAGTGCCATAAGAATAATTAAAGATCGAATGGTTACGCCTTTGAGTGAGTTATAATAATTTACTAAACTAATGATTAGTGAACTTGGTAAATCTTAAATGTGAAAAAAATCAATACATTTAATACTTGGATTTCTGCATTTTTATACGGAAAGCCAGCTAAAAATTTCACTGAGAAACTATTTATAGGCAAAGTGATGCCTGCACGAATATCTGAAGAAAAAAATAATAATAATAAAGAAAGAAAAAAAGGAAGGAAGGGGGAAGGGAACCAGAATAAATCAAGGGGAAGAAAAATGAACTTAATTGATAAATCAGAAATGAGAAATACAATGAATCACTCTCTATATACAGGGTTTAAAAATTATCTGAAATAGAGTATACAACTAACTAAATAAAATCCCAACCTAAGAATGAATTATAAATCCTATGTAATAAATCAAACTAGAATATAATAAGAAGTCAAAGTATAATTTAACTCCATATCCTACTAGATCACCATGATTTCTTCCCAGATTGAGAAAACTTGACTTCACTAGTTGGATTCTAACTTCCAATCCATGTAGGCCGATCTCTTATCTTAACCAAGTATCAATACTAGTATTGAGAGGGCTATATAACTTAAACTAAGAAGAGAGATCTTTTCAAAGAATAAGAAGAATAGTGGGCTAGGACCGCCGAAATAGATAAATGCAATATCAATGGTATGAACATCCACGCTAGGGAAACAATTCTGTTATATGACCAATTGCCCATCGTACCTCCTCTACTAAAGATCTAAGCCATAGAATTTCTCAATTCTGACACAAGTTAGCCGCATCAATGGAATCTTTTATTCTGATTGGAAATAGAGGGGTGCCTTTGATGCGGACTTTGTTTGTATGGTTCCATAGTCAAATAAAAAAAATGGATCATTTGGGAGTCAAATAGACTTTTTGTGGTTGGTTAACCGTATTTTGAAACGTAGACTCAATAATAATAATAATAATAATAATAATAATAATAATAATAATAAATCAATGTATTTTCTTGGAATCTATTATAACCTAAGTCAAGAGTAGCGGTACCTACAGCACCGCGGTTTTCCCGCCTTTTTTCTCGGGTGCCTATAGGTACAGCAACTTTGTTGTACCCGATTTGCCTTTACCTAGAATATTCCTCAATTTATTTTCAATCTAATCGGATACAATAATCCATATGACATTTTCATATAATCTTAATTGCCATTAAACAAAGTGTTCCATTGTTGGCATATGTCATAGCGTCCTTCCTTATTTATATGATAATAATAACTATCTCGGCTAAATATTTCTCACTGTATAATCAATCTAATTCTAATCAAATACAATAATTCATATAATTAATCAAGACTTTCTTCCTTCTTCCTTATTTAAATGACAATAGCTATGGCAACTGAATATTTCTCCCCTTTTTTCATTCTAATCAAATACAATAATTCGTATAGTTAATTAAAATTTTCCATTACTAGCATAATGAAAATCTTCCATTACACTATTTTAAATACAATAATTCATATAATTCAAGACTTTTTAAAAGCCAATGAATCAAGATTTTCCATAGCCTCCTTCCTTATTTATATGATCAATAATAATTATCTTGGCTAAATACTTCTCAATTTATAATCATCCTAATTCTAATTCTAATCAAATACAATAATTCGTATAATTAATCAAGACTTTCTTCCTCATTTAAATAACAATAACTATGGCGGCTCATTATTCCTTATATAAATGACAATAACAATGCTCTAATTTTGCAATGCCCATTACACCCTACTACTCAACTATATATATGCGTTCTATTAGATCACGGTCCTAACTCGCGCATGGCTGGTGGCCGGCTGGACGGACGGTCGACGGAATGACGAGCATGCGGCTACTGCGTCGGATGGCCAAACTGGCAGACAGGCATTCCCGTACTTTCTGTTATTTCGTACACTGCCTAATTCGGTCGTGATTCATAAGATCATCGAGAAGAGATTGATGGTATTTATGCTGGATTGTAATAGCGGTGGTGGAGCCGGTGGAAGTCTTCATATTCTTTTAACGCTTGCTGGTCCGATTGCCGTGGTTCTCTGTTCTCAGTAAAAGCTTCTTAATTTGGGCCTCTCTTTGTTTCTTATGTTTCGGCCTTTTAGATGTTTTGGGTCGCAACTTATTTGTTTGGGTTCTTAACAGAATTGCCACTTAAATAAATTTTGATTTGTAATATACGGCAAAAAATATGGTAATGTATTTTAAAGGCAAAACGGATGTTGCGCGCTTCTTGGGTTGTTGGCTTCTCAACGGCCAAGTTTAAAGTCCATTACTGATCAACCAATAAATTTATTTATTAATTTATTATCATCATCATTATCAATTGCTTAGAGTCGACTTTGTAAATAAATGACTTTTAATATTTGTGACTTTTAATTAATGGATTATTTTATATGCGACTTTCAGACTTACAACTTTTTAATAATTGTAAGTAAAATTTTCATATGTTACCTTCTGTATATAACTTATTAGTTACATGGGACTGTTTAATTAAATAGTCATATAAAATGTGACTCTTTAATTAAATACTTGTATAAAACGTGACATACTTTTTGAGTTTTTCATACTTTAATTAAATACTTTGCATAAAACGTGACATATTTTAACTAAATACTTACAATATATTTTCATCTTATATTTTTCATGATCACATGACCAATTAATAGGTATGTCAATAGTGCACTTATTTTTGTAATATATATATATATATATATGCATATTTGAACTCAAAATAAAATTATCAGCTATTAGCCGGAAACTTTCATTGTATTGATTACCTATTTTTATGCCAATTGGTTTTGCTAGTAGACTTTTTGTGTTTCATGTGACTTGATTTGTTTGTTATGTATTTTCATGATAATTTGTTTTTTGATCTTGCTACGTTATTGGTTCATTTTTCCTTTAAATCTATCTTCCTCCATACGTTATTTGTATTATATATTTTGTTATTTATTTATCCGTGTCTATTTTTTGGTGAATTGTTTATCATTCATGTGATGAATAATCTTTCTATTCATTTTTTGTAATTGAAGTTTTTTTTATTTCTTTGATGGTGTTATTATGATATCATTTTATAATCTTTTACAGGTTTTATGATGGCCTTAGTGAATTCGTTGGATGTTTATTGCAAATCCATTGGATCTTTAATACAAATGTTAGAACATCATTTTTTCAGTCTATTAAAATTATTATTGTCAATAGTCTTTTGGGCATTGTTTGGAGTGTGTTCCGCTGGACTATCTTTTGAATATTAGTTTATATTTTTCATGTAGTTTTTGTATTTTGTTGAAATAATTTAAACGTGATATTCTATGCTCTTCACAAATTTTTTGAACTTCAGGATTTCAATTGTATATCAAAATTCTATTCCTTTTCTAAAGTTGCAAATGAATTACTATACATCAATTTATTAATTTTTGCAAATTATAATGATTCCAGGAATCGTCATTTTATGTGCATACATTCTATTGTTTTTTTATTTTTCATTCTTAATCAACATTAAAAAATTTCATATGAGTAGATAATTATAAAGTGATTTTCTTTCTTTTTTAACCATGTAACAACCCGTGCATCGTACGGGTGTAAAACTAGTCTCATTTAACTCTTAAGAAACAATGAAGTACTGATATTGTTGTATCCATTGTGTCGTTGTTGTTATCGTCCACGATTAGTAAGGGACTTAGCAATAAAAGTTTGTTGCTAATTAGTAACTCTTTTATCTGTTGTTAATTTAGTAACGACCTAACCTATTGCTAATTAGTATCAGAAAATTCTGTTACTAATTAGTAACGAAATTTTTATTCTGTTTCTAAATTAGTCACCGTGGAATTAGTGAGGGTTTTAGTATCAAAACTTTTCCATTATTAACAAGCGTTAGGCACGGAATTAACCTATTTAGCAACAGAAATTTCCATTGCCAATCACGCCTTTTCTAGTAGTGCACAAACTTAATGGACGTAACTATATGGTGCATAACCTTAATTTGGAACTTTGGATTTGTAGACGGAGTTAAAATGGTCGTGCCTATGACAACGTTCGTTTGTTTTTTTTGACACCAACACTGATCTTTGGTCATTTTATGGTGTAGATTTATAAGCCATGTGCAGGGATTTTACTTTATATATATATATATATATATATATATATATTTCTAAATATCTAAAAACTCAAAAGATATTTAAGGGCACTCATTAGGCAGTATTCTAGCATTCTTGTTGTGCCTTATATGAAAAAATACTAAAATGAAAATGTTAATTAATACATATTTAAAGTACTTAAATCAACATGTCCTAGACATCTTTGCGTCCTATATTTTGAAAAATAACGTCTCATGTCTATGTCATGTTGTGTCTGTGTCCGCGTCGTGTCATGTCCGTGCAACCTAGGTATCGCTTATCGCCTATTGTGCCGTTCCTTTTTTCTTTGAACCCACCATCCTAGACCACACCTCCGTATCCTCTCTCTTAATTCCCCAATCTAAAACACATGATCAACACCATTGTTGTTTTCTTCTACCTTGCTCTCACAACCAAACCCCTCTAAAGCAATGCAACCGCATATGCCCTTGTCTCATGGGAAATCTTATGCTTCATTCTCGGATTTGAAACCGTCTATCCAATTCTCAGTTTATTTGCGTACATCATATTGGTGTTGGGAAATAATATCAATTTTCCTTTTCAAATAATGTAGCCATATAGCAGAAACCAGGAGAGAAAAAAAGAATGCAAAGTGAGGAAAGCACCAAATTTAATGTGGCTAATAAATCCTGACAACCATGGGATGTGACACTTTATTGATAAGAAAAAATCTAACAATACAATATTTTTCTCACCCTCACAATCTCCTCATCAAAATTAGTGCAATCAAAGGGCTGCATATGCAATACAATCATTTGTACAATTTTCTATCGATCTCTCTAGTTTTCATCAATGACCATGATAAGTGCAATTTGGCCCTTATCTTGGAGTATTAAAACTAGAATTTGATCATTTGTTTTCATCAATTTTCTACTTAATTTTGTTTGTTTTTATTTATTTCAGGATTGAATCCGACATTAAACAATTGGTGAAGAAAATACAAGAAAATGGATTAATTTGTAGCTTTTCAAAAGTAAAGAGAGCACTTCGCATGGAGTCAAACCTCTATGGACCATGGTGGATAAATTTGAAACGTTTAGGACAAACAATGCGTTAAAAGTTAATCAAATAAGTTTCATTGTTCGCGTGGGCTTGTAAGAATGAGTGTGGCCCAATTTGATTTATTATTAACACTTGTAATTGAAGAAGTGTGTGGACAACACCTAGGCGATCCAATATGGCCCCCAACCATGACTCAACCAAAAAGGCCTCAAAATTAAAAAAATATTTATTGAAAGTTTAAATATTTATATTATAAGTATGTGGTAGAATACATAAAAGTGACATTTATTAGTTGACAAAGAAGAAAAAAATTAGACCTTGTTTGGTTTTATTTCTTTTTGTAACTTAGAAAGAGAATTTATAATGAGTGAAAATGAGTGGTGGAGATTTAATTGAAATTTGAATTGTGTGGTGATTATTGAGTAGTTGTCAAATCATGGTAGGTAAATTTATAAATTACAAAAATAAAGAAAACCAAACAAGTCCTTAATTGTTAACTATAATTAATAATTAGTTTAATTTATATGACTACCATATTTATATACTTAATTTATTAATATATTCTACAAATAGATTTTTTCAATATAATTTTTTACCCAAGGCCCCACAAAATTTTAATTTAAAAGTTGTTTAGAGCCCCCAAAAACCTTGGAACGGCCCTGGTCCCAGAGCTTCGTGAGGCCAGAGGAAAAGAAACAACATGGAATTTATAGTGGATTCGTCTCCTTCAAGTTTTGAGTTTCAATTTTTATTGTTGTTTTCTTTTCCTTGACATTGTGTTTTTATTTATTCGAATCCATCATAGTGGTTTAGCTGGGTTAAAGGTAAAAATAGATTTAATTTGTATCGAGAGAGCAAATTGACATATAAGGAACACTGGTTGTCCCTATATAATAAGAATTGTTTGAAAACAAGAAATGATTTTAAGTGGGTCAATGATGGTGAATTGGTAATCCTAGCGCGTTTATAATTTAATTGGTTTTTATATAGGAAAATATATCCACACTACACTTTTTGATAGTTACATTATATTTTATTACATTGAAGGTCCTTAATCTTTATAACTTGTGAAGTTTGTGTATCTACAAATCTTATTGCATTTTTTTTCTAAACCATTTAATTAAATTTTATATCTTGTTTCTTAATAATGATTATTGTTCAAAAAATTTCATTCATATGTCTTAGAATCATAGGAAAATATATATTTTACTTTTACAAATTTTTCTTTTTTGACTTATTTAAAAGCTTTAAGTGGTTCTTACACTAAAATTTTTAGAAGAACATCATTGTTAGATATAAGATGTGATAATAAATTGAAATTAAGAATAAAAATATGGCAAAAAAATTAATGTTTTAATCTAAAAATATGAAAAAATGAAGGATATTAAACACAATTAGAGTGTGGTGTGTGTAGTAAAACAAGTGGTGTCAATATAACCGCCCTTTTTATATCTGAAAATTATTTTAGTTGTTTATTTTTCATAAATAAATTTTATTCTCTTAAAAATTATTTTACAAATTTTATCGTGTGTCGTTTTATTTAAAAAGTCGAAATTAACTAGAATAAATTTAACAAATTCAGTTCTCATGGGATTCGACACTCTATTCATCACTATATTACTTGTTAACAATCCATTCACTTACATGATAAAATCGACAACGACCAAATGACAACGTAATTCACCACGATAATATATATTAACAATTATCATCCTCAAGCAATTCGTCTTGACAAAACATCCAAAGGAGACCAACGCGCTTGCCCGAAAGTACGAGCGTTCATTTTTTCTCTCTCCCTTTTTTCTTTTTTTCTTCCCTCACAATTATCTCTCAATTGGGCTAGTTCCTAGTGCCTGTGTTGTGCGCCTTTTGCCATGCATATATAAAATATTGACCAAATTAGACACTAAAAGTTCCTAATTAATTATTGTCCCCATATCGTATTTTTTCCTTTTACACTTCTAGCTCATAAACGAAACTTTCTTTAAGGGGGGGGGGGGGGGGGGGGGGGGGGGGGGGGGGGGGGGGGGGGGGGGGGGGGGGGGGGGGGGGGGGGGGGGGGGGGGGGGGGGGGGGG
>CAVNYN010269046.1:0-18857 GCA_963692815.1 Nyctanthes arbor-tristis
TGATGGTTGACTCCTTTAGATGATATATGTGTATACTTTTCCCAGCCGGTCAGTTGCCTTTGTTGTTTTAATTTTTTCTACACATTTTTTCGTACATTGATTTTTCTTCTTTTTGTTTCGAACTTTGTAAGAGCTATGAGAAGGGATAGCGAGGTGTTGGAGGCAGCGATTGTGACTAAGGCTAAAGAGGTCGAATAGAACCGTATCAAATTGGGAATCAATCGATGTCAAAATCCTAAAAGGAAAAGAGCTAAGGGTGACCCTTCGTTGTCACGAGCCACTACAGATATCCCCATCGAGGTTTCACCTCCCCTCCTCGGGCTTTCTCAACTCTAGTTGCAAAAGAAGCCCCTGAGGACATCCAGTAGGGGGGTAGCCGATCTCGTAGCAAGCAGCCAATAGAGCCGACCCCTATCCGTTCTTTTGCTAAATGTCGGGGAAGAAGTGGCTAACGTCCTTTAGGAGGACCTTTCTCTTGACATGGTGAAAAAATATTACGAGAGCATGGTGATAGAGTCGAGGGTCTACCATTTCTTGTTCCACACTTCTAAATAAATCATCAAAGCATAAAGGTATATTTTATTCATATATGGTCGAATTCTCTCCTTGAGGACCTTTTTTTGTTTTTCTAGGCCATTAGCATAGGCTATGGCATCACCCAGCAAGCTCTGAAGCGACTGAGAATTGGAATAGAGATACATCATGTAATACATAGGCCAGAAATCCTCAATTTGGAGAAGGACAAGTCCAAGATCCTTTTTGAAAAGAAATAGCTAGAGGCAGAACTTGAAGAGGCTCGATCTTGCCTACACAGCAAGGAGGAAGAGCTTCAGAAGGTCGCTAAAGAGAGGTCAGGGATAGAGAGGATGCTGTAGACGAATATAAGGCTTCCAAATCCTTTCAACTTGCAAAGAGAGAGTATGCTTCCTCCATGTACAGCCGGTGTATTAGAAAGTACCTGGCTTGGTGCAGGTTACATTCCCTAGAGCTAGACACAGCCCCTATGATGAACTTCCCAAAAGGGACAGAGAACTTTGACCTTGCTCAATTCGATCCTCCTCTAGTTGAGGAGGAAGAAGATGACGCTGAAGGCAACGAGGGCAAGGATGATGTGGAGACACTTGAGCAAATTCATGTTTAGTTCTTTTGTTTTCTTGTTTGTACACAGGTCTGGTTCTATCCCGTTTCAGACATGAACTTCTGTTTCTTCTTTTTTCACCTCTTTTTTCACTGTTTTACGGAACTGTTTTATTTGTCCCCTACTAACATAATTTTGTTAGCCCTTCTTCGTTTGCTCTTTGTCCTAATTAGGTTGTTTTTATTCGTTTTATTCAGAGTGGATCGTGTTCCTTACTTGTACTCAGGGACTTATGATTAGGCTACTTTTGTTCACTCTACTTTTATTCACTCTAATTTTCATAAATAGGCAACTTTTATTTGTTCTATCTAGTGTGGGTCGTGTCCCTTTTATTCAGGAACATACAATTAGTTTATTCGCTCTAACTTTCGTGAATGGGCTACTTTTATTCGTACTACTCCATTTGGGTCATGTCCCTCACTTGTATTCAGGGATTTACAATTAGACTACTTTTATTCACTCTACTCTATTTGGGTCATGTCCCTTACTTGTATTCAAGGACTTACAATTTGGCTACTTTTATTCGCTCTAATTTTTGTAAATAGGCTACTTTTATTAGCTCTATTCCATTTGAGTCGTGTCTCTTACTTGTTTTCATGGTCTTACAATTAGACTACTTTTATTCGCTCTAATTTTCTTGAATAGTCAACTTTTATTCGCTGTATTCCATTTGAGTCGTGTCCCGTACTTGTATTCGGGGACTTACAATTAGTCTACTTTTATTCACTCTAATTTTCATAAATGGGCTACTTTTTTTTCTCTTTTTTCCATTTGGGTCGTCTCCTTTACTTGTATTCAGGGATTTACAGTTAGGCTACTTTTATTCGCTTATTCCATTTGGGTTATGTCCCTTACTTGTATTCAGGGACTTACAATTAGACTACTTTTATTCGCTTTAATTTTCTTGAATAGACTACTTTTATTCGCTCTCTTCCATTTAGGTCGGTATTCAGGGACTTACAATTAGGCTATTTTTATTCGCTCTAATTTTCATGAATAGGCTACTTTTATTCGCTCTATTCCATTTGAGTCGTGTCCCGTACTTGTATTCAGAGACTTACAATTAGGCTATTTTTATTCACTCTAATTTTTGTTAATAGGCTACTTTTGTTCGCTCTATTCCCCATTGATCGTGACAATTGAAGAAAGCATCAATTGATAGGAAAAAAGGCAACAAAATGCAACAATCTTTTAGTAAGTACTTTCCTCTTTCTTTTTTTCTTTTTTTGTATGGTGGGCCTCGTTAAAACCTCCATGGTAAAACCCTCTTGGAATTTAAAAAAAAAAACAATGGAGGATAAAGAGTACCTTTCCATTTGTTTACAAGGGAACGTAATATTCACAAGAGAACAAATACAGTACTATTGAGCTCATTTTGGTAGAGCCCTATCTATAATAAAGCTTGAGATTTTCGGCGTTCCATGATCTTGCAAAGGTCAACGTTGCATGTCCCTTAAGTTGTACGTCCTGGGTCGTATTTTTCTCAGCAACGGTTGCCTCCCAAGCAGCATCTCTACTTAACGCTGTTGGTTCGACTTAGCCTTTGAATCACTACTTGGTATAAGTCATCTACAATAGTACGTTGTTGTCCTTGAAACCTTAAGAGTCTATTCTTCAGATTCACTTTAGGTTGAGAACGGAATCTCCCTCCTATTTGAGCCTCCAAGCAATTAATAACAATTGTCATTTGGTTCATCTGGTTCTCTAGGTTTTGAATGCATGATTTTGTTTCCTGTTGAAATTGGAAAGTGCTAGAAGCCAGTGTCATAAGCACCTCTTCTAATGATATACCTAGATTACCAGGTTGTTGTGTTCTTGGTAGGAACTATCCTGCTTGCTTATTAGAAAAGGAATTTTGGGGTCGATTTCCTACATAGCTTAGACTGGGGTGATCCCTCCAACTAGGAAATTAAGTGGTGGAGTATAGATAGAATGGTCTGTTTTGATGTAGAGGGGGACCTGCTGCATTCACTTGTTTTGTACTTTCCTCTTACAACATTGGGCAAGCATCAGTTGGATGCCCCACCATTGAATAGATTCCCTAAGGTTTCACCTAATGTGCATTTCCTACAGCAAATTGTCTAACAAGGATTTTCAATTGATAAACTATGTACCTCATTCACCCTCCTAATAGGCACATCATTCAAGTAACAAATTACTGAGAATTCTCAACCATATTAGAGGTTAGGGTCCTTGCTACTTCAGGGGTTTTATCAACTAAAGCTCTACCACTAGTTGCATCAATCATGCTCTTGTCCATTGGCATTAGTCCATGGTAGAAGTATTCAATCAGGAGTTGATCATTGATTTGATGGTGTGGACAGCTAGCACAGAGCTTTTTGAGGTACTCCCAGTATTCATACAATGGTTCTTCTTGATGTTGTTGTATCCCACAAATATCCTTTCTAATATTTGCAACCTTTGATGCAGGGAAATACTTTTCCCAGAACAATTTTTTCATCCCGTTCCTTGTTGTTATAGTGCCCGATGGTAGTTAATAGAGAGAATCTTTAGTGGTATCGTCAAGTTAGAATGGAAAAGCCCTCAGCTTGATTTGCTCTTTTATGATTCCTGGTGGTTTCATGCCCGAGCATATTACATAGAATTCCTTGATATGATTATGAGAATCCTGACCTGGAAGACCATGAAAAGAAGGTAACAAGTGAATTAATCCAGACTTAAGCTCAGAGGACCTATTTTTTGGTAAATTAGGAAAACGTTATACAGAGAGGTTGCTGAGTAGGATCTCGATCAGCCAGTTATTTCAAAGTTTGGTTATTGTTCTTGGCGGCCAACTCTTCGTCAGCTATGGATTGCCTAGCTTCTCTTCTTAACTCGTGCAAAGTTCTTTCAATCTCTAGATCAAACAACAATGGACTTTGATTAGAGGAACGGGTATTCGTCATCCAAAATAAAGAAAATAACAAAAACTAATTATAAAGTAAAAAACCAGCTTACACAAGAATACTTAGATCAATCACACCGTTCCCTGGAAACGACGCCAAGAATTTGGTCACGTGCTAAATGTGTCAAAAAAATAAATACCTTACTCCACTAAATTTAAAGAAATTTGTAGAAGCAAAGAGTAAGGGTCGAACCCACAGAGAACGCTGGATAATTCAAAGTATTTGGTGACAACTAGCAATAAGGGGATTTGTGAAATATTGAACTAAAATTAATAAAAAAAAAGAGTAAAGACAATTAAAACATATTCACAAATGCAAGATGGTAACATGAATGTTATTTCAAGTTCTTGGTCCAATTGTACCCTTTACATAAAAGATGTAATCAATTACAATGTCATTAACACTTTTTTACAAAACTATTAACTCTAGATAACAATAAGCTCTACTACCTAGATTTTCCCTTGAGCATATCTTATTAAAAAAAATCTCTTTAATCAGATCTAACCGTTTGGACAACCTAAAACAAACTCTCTAGATTTAGAACGTTGGAATAAAGAATTAGGAAATTTAGGTAATCTAAGCAATAAATTCACAAGCGCGATTTATTTAACTTAAATTGTGTTATCTCCAATGATTAACAATCGTTAGCCACTACTTAGGAATTAGGAAAAACAATAATTACGAACTAAAACCCCAATTATGGCAATAGAAAATTAATTGCTCAAAATAGTAGGCCTAAACTACATCAAACACCTAATATTCATAAACATGGAAAATAGAATAACACAAGAAATTTCACAAAAGAGCGAGAAAAAACGTCGCTAAAATTGATTAATTAGAGAATAAGGAGTAGTAACAATGTCCCACTGGACTGAAAGAAGAGAGAAACTAGCCTTGTGAGCCCACTTGGAAAAATCTCTTCAACTTGTCTTTGTATGAAGTAAAAAATTGTATATCTAGGTCTTAAGACATGACCTTTTATATAAGGTCCAAAAAACCTAAACGAAAGAAGAAATTTCGTGCGCAAAATTTGCCATAAAAAGAATTCTAGTAAAACAAGGAAAATAAAAATTCTCGTGCAAGACAACTCATCTAGCCGCACTGATTAGGCAGTGTGCCTGCACTACCTATTATGCCCAAAATTGTTACACTGTTACGGATGCACTAATGATTAGTGTGGCTGCCCCAGTCCTCCTTTTTTCTTCCTTTCTTTTTGGTCCTTCATGATTTGTTTTCTGACATCTTGGTCCCTGAGCTCCAAAACTCTAGCAAAATGCGCTCGAACTTGATTTTTTTTTAATTTTTCCTTGGTCCTATAATAAATAAACAAACTAAACATAAATAAATGTTTAAATATAAGAAAACACACAATAAAACACTAGTATGGAGAAATTAAACAATCTAATAAAGCACCTATCAAGGAACTAGAATTAGAAATTCACACAGACTCTTACACACTAATAAGGATAACAGCTAATCAATAATTATCACACAAGATCAGTGATAATCAAGTCACAAATCAAGATTTCACAAAGAAAAATAGTAAAGACTTATAGTGTTGAGTTTCAATTAAGAAACTCAGAGATACCAATGCGACAATAGAATGGAATCAGGAATCCTTTCAGAAACTGACAAACTAGTGGAACGATGCACGCAAATTAGAAAAACCTTAGATTGTAATAGATCAAGGCTCTAATACCAGTTGTTATGGAAATTCTAGATCAGATTATCCCTAATCTCATAGCCAAATTAATCTGTAAGTGAATCACTAATTGAACATGAAATAAAACATGCAGAAATATAAAATCAATATAGCGACATGGCTGCCCCCTTTCGGGAACCCGAGGTTCACCACAAATAGTGGCTAATCCCCGTTGAGGCTCGACAAGGTTGTAGATTCTGCCTGTGCACTAGATCACAAAAGAAACTGAGTGCAAGGGTCGAATAAACCCTACTAGTGCACAACCACACAGACTCACAATAGAGAAGAGAGCACTCTAAAGATATACATTCAAACCTCACATACAAAAGGTAGTAAATCACTCAAACTTTATGAAGAATTCTCACAGATAGAGAATTCAGTCAAAGATGAACGAAACCATAGTCTCATACAGAATCAAAAACAAACACTATCTCTTAACCCTAACATAGAAAAAGAGACACACACACATTTATATAAACATATAAGATGCTAATGGATGAGATTACACAAGGGAATCAATAGCTGAGATCAAATAGAAGAAGCGATCTGAGTTGAGACTACCACTTGGGCTGGATTAACACTAATGGGTCACACTAAGTCCAATAATCAATATCAAATTATTATTGAACCCCTTCTTGTGGCCCATTTCTTGCATGACTTTTAGGGTTTTTTGGGACCTTTCCAATGCTATAAATAGGTCTTTTATTTTTCATAAAGGGGGAGTTGTTCATAACTTGAAGGGCAACCATGTGATGGGGAAAAGAAGAAGATAAGGACATTCGTGCCGAGGAGAGAAAAACTAGAAGCTTTCTCATGGAATTTGTTGTCTTTTGCTAATGAGGTCCATTTTGTTTTTGTTTTTCCTTTTTAAGCATGCTAGGCTAGTCTATTTTTGCTGAGATAATGATGCAAATATTGTTGACGGTTTTGGTTATAAACTCCGAGTTTTTATTCTAATCTCTATCTTGCATTTATTTTCTATTGTGCTATTAAATTTTTCTTTTATAAGTCTAATCAACTTATAATTTTATTTGTGAATTCGGAAGGAAACAAAGAGGTAAAGAATCAATTTAACACTTCAATAGGAAACACGAATTGCATAGAAATAGAGATATATTTTTATAATTTGTACAATCTCATAAATAAAGTTCATTATTACACTCGATTAGGTTGAAATTCACATAGAGACTATTAAAAAAAAATTATGAAACTAATTCTCAATGTAAGATGGAAAACTTATTATCACTCGAGATGAGGGAATCTATCAGATATTATTGAATCGTTTGTCTCAATAACTTGTTTATTTGATTAATGTATAGTAACTAGATTCTTACCAGCACTACAAGAAAAAAGACAAGTATGTCACCCCTATTGATGCATTGGGCGACATTGCCGTTCGAAAGGCATCGATCTTATAGGCCCACACATGTTGATCTGTTGCAATGAATTTGTCGCCTCAATAAATGGTATACCTATGGCAACGACTTTGTCCTATCTATAGTAATGCTACAGGGACGACATGTCACCCCTAAAGGCATATTATTTTAAAAAAAAAACAATAGGGGCAATTTTGTCGCCCCAATAGATCTTTTTAAAAAAATTAATTAAATTGTACATGCATCAACCATAAACCCCCGTACTCATAGTTGTATCATTCTCTTACAAATTACGATCCCACATTTGTTGGGACTGACAATTCACAAATAAAAGGCCAAGCCAACTATGGAAAAGATGAGTCAAATAAGACTAAACTAAATTAGCGTGTGGCAGACCTGGGCCTTCAATCAATATGTGGAACACCTAATCAATGCATCTCTATCATCATTCAAACTATAGATTGGCTTACTTGCCCGTTCTTCTTTTAGTGTTAAGCAGGTGGCGGTCAGACAACTGATTATGTTCTTCAACCTCTCACACTCAACTTGTGTAAAATCACTGTACAAATGAAAGTATATCTACAATTCAAAATACAGATGAGCCATGATTTCTTGTCGATAAGTATAAAAAGAAATACGTAAATATTTCGATCATTCAAGAAATAAAATTATTCTAGCTAAAACATACTGTTCTTCTACTCACCAATGACAATTTTCATGAAAATTGCATAGAATAACATCTTAACTAGAACTACATGCTAACTCAAACTTCTCAATATAAATTTAAACTTAAACCTAACCAACGGGTTAACTGCGGGCCCATGAAAAAATAAATAAATTGTATGGCAGAGAGCCATTAACTAAAGCTGCCTACAATAGCCTCTGCAGCAAGGTGCTATAGGCACCACTTTTCGCTCCCTTTTGACTCTTTTTTTAAAAATTTTTTTATTGGTATTGTCATGTCATTTGTCAATCAAATTGAAATGGTGAATGAATCTGAACGTTGGTGAATAGTAAAAAAATGTTACCGTTAATTTATTGCTCCTATGAAATCATAGTTAAGAATTAAAAAAATGCACACTAAAAAAAATCATTTTCCAGTAGCAAACTACAAAACAACGCATCAAACTTACATACTCTGATTTCTTTAATTTTCACTACTATCCTATGGAGAGTTCCCACGAATTTTCATCTATAAATCTCCATTTACACGATAGTAACTCTCCGATAAATTTAAATATGGAGCATGATTTAGTACAAGAAGTTGGATCATTTCAAAGGCGAAGAAACATTAGGTGTTTGGAAAATTTTTACAATTGATAAAAAAATAAAAAAGCAATGTGTAGCATTTGTGGAGTGCGTACTATTTGTAGACAACTTATAAATCAGTTTATGGCGAAGGCATCGGCATATTGATTTGACACAAGAAGAAACGTTTCAATGGAAGAGGACATATAGATCCTCAGCAAGCTCAAATTTCTGCTTTTACTAATCCTAGTGGTTCATCTACACTTAATAATTTTGTTTATTCGCAGGACCGAACGAGAATCGAAATGTCAGAATCTTTGGTAGCAAGCAAGATGCCATTTACATTTGCAGAGGATCGTTATTTTGAGGAGTTCAGACAAAAATGTGTTCAACCATCTTATTAGTCTGTAAGTAGAAACACTGCTCGAAGTGATTGCATGATATTATCTAATACAATGTCTTGAAAAATAAGACTTGAGCTTCATGAATTTGGTGGTAATGTGTGTCTCACTCTGATTGTTTGGTCTGGAAGAAATTATAATGGTTATATTTGTGTCACTGCACATTATATTGATTTTAATTGGATGCTTCATAAGAAAATTTTTACCTTTCGTTTACTTGAACTTCCACGTAATGGAATAAATTTGTATGGTAATATATTACAAGCATTTAATGCATTTGGTTTGGTAAACAAAGTATTTAGTATTAGTCTTGATCATGCTTGTGCTAATCTTGTGCGTATATATTGATCTCATAAAATGCAATTAACTCTCTTTTTTATTCTAAATTTTTCTATATGAAATGTGTTAATCATATATATAATTTAGTTGTACAAGATGGTTTAAAATTAATAAATGTGCATATATGTAAAATTAGAGAAGTCATTAATTATATTTCTTGCTCTCGTTCTGGAGAACAAGTATTTGCAATAATTTGTAAAAATTTTCATTTGAGAAATAGAAAATTTATTGATGATGTTCCAAATAGATGGAATTCAACTTAAATAATGTTAAAATCTTGTGTTAAATATTCTAGTGCTATTAGTGCATTTGTTAATTCAAAACACCTGACTTTAAATCTTGAGGATTCAGTTTGGGAAGATGCTTTTAAAGTTATGAGATCTTTGAAACCTTTTTACGATGCAACTAAAGCTAGTTCTGGAGTTTATTACCCAACAAGTAATCCTGTAATGATCCAATTATTAAAACTTTCTAACCAGTTTTCAACTTATATAAATGATATATTTTTCCTTGATGTTATTGATGCAATAGAAGAAAAATTTAGAAAATATTATGAACGCATGCCTTATATTTTTCCTGTTGTAGTTATAATGGATCCACGTTATAAATTTTTTGGTGTTCAATGTTCTTTAAACAACTAAATGAATCATTGGCTTTTAGTATAAGTATAAAAAATGAGGATTTAGAGTCCGTTGTTAGTGAAATTTATAACTATTACGCTATGAAATATGGTGATATTGTAACTACTCATTCAATTTGATATGGGTTCCACTGCTACTACTACTAAGGGAAAAAAAATCTTTCACGGCTTCCTTAACTGCTAAGAAGAAACGAAATGCTTATTCTTCTTCAAGTTCAACTACAAACACAGCTGAAACTGAATTGGATAAATATTATAAAATTGATCTTTCATTCGTGATAGGTGAAGAAGAGCAATTCAATTTGGATGTCATACAGTCGTAGAAATCAAACAGGCGGGCTTATCCTATATTATCAAAAATGGCACGAGATTTACAAACAATTACAGTTTCAACAGTTGCATTGGAGTATCCTTTTAGTGCAGCAAAGAGGTTGCCGGGTGAAAGAAGATCAAGACCTAAAGAAGATATTTTGTAAGCACTTATATTTGTGGAAGATTGGTCATATGCAGAAAAAGGATGCAAGATAGAACTAGACTTCAAAAATCTTGTTGTAGAAGAATCTGAGTCATAGACGCAAACTAATTTCAACAACTAAATTATATCTAAGTATGATGGATAGTTTAGCATGTTCCAACATAGTTGGGATGTACTATAACTATAGCGATGCAAATTAATGAATAGTTATTTGTATTGTTATGTTTTAAATGTCAAGAATTTAAGTGTTAAAACTAGCTGTTTGTCGGCTATATAAATTTATGTAAACAGTATTTGAACTTCATGGTTTCTTTATGTAATAAAATATTTGAAGTTTATTATTAAAAATTTTAATTTTATCTTATTACATGTTTACCTTTTAATTAGAATTTAGAAATCCAAAAAGCTAGTAATATTTCTCAAAACTGTAGCAAATTTCCCATTGAAATATTTCAATAGTAATGTATTTATTATAAAATTAAAATGTGTTTATTATAAAATTTAAATTTAAAATATGGCCAAAAAAAAAAAGAATAAACAAAAAGAGGCTATAAATGTGGCCGCAAGGTTAGCTGGCCGGGCACCTACTTTGACACCTCTAGCGATAATATTTTATTTACTAGTAATTTTCTATTATTTCATATATATCTATATATTATAATACCTAATTTCATTTACAGAAAAGAAAAATTGCATGTTTTCATTTTAACTAGTCATGAAGCACCTTCGATTGTTTAGCAATAATATGAGATGAGTGCAAATCAAGGAGTGCAGAAGGTTTGCCCGATATTTTAATTATGATATTATTTTAGTCCTAAACCTAGCAAATAATAGAGGTTGACAATTTTTTTATGAAATATAAATAATTATTACCAAGTAATTGGAGTAGAAAATTTGTCCGATCGTCAAGAATATGGTGATTGTGAGACCTGAAATTGATGGATTTTGCATAAGTATATTTCAGTAGATCGTTTTAATAAATTTAATTAATTATGTGCCATCACTATATATAAGAATTGGATCATGATACATTAACTGCAGTTTTTGAACATTTTTTTGACCACATACCTAAAAGATAAAAGTTTTTCAAGTATAATGTCTTAAATGCCGCTATTGTAATTTATCCCTCTTTATACTTGATTTTTTGATGTATTCTTTACATTATAAAAATATAAACTATTATAATAAAATGTTTTAAATATGCTATTATATGTTAAAGTTTTTTCTTCAGTTATTGTGTTTATTTCTTCTACTTTTTATTCTCGATCAGAGATGAATTTATGTTTTCTAGGTATAAATGTACTAAAAATTGGATTTGGAGGTTCTCTAGATGCTTTTAATTATCTCCTTAATATTTCATAAAATATTCCTAAAATTTTCTTTGGCCTATCAGTTCTAAAGAAAACTGATCTCTTAATTTACTAAACTCATTTACCATTCACTTATCTAATTTAATAGGAGCTTCTTTAGACATGAAGTACTTATAAAAAAAAACAAATAAATAGTAAAATAAACTATTGATGTTTTAGAAACGTTTTATAATCTACCACATATGGGCCTATCACGCTTCTTTGTGGCTCTTTTTATGGAAGATTTTTTTATCAAAAAAATTTCAATTATTGTTAGTGAACAAGCTGGACATAGCCAGACACCCTTGCTTTCTGCGTTCCTTTTACACTCTCCCACTCCCACAATGATAATTAATTTGCCAATGAGCTCTTCTAGACAACCAACCACACTTCAAAATATTTCAGCACAACTTAGTTACGTTTCCTGCATCTGAGTTTACTCTTTTAAAAATAATTTTATAAAGAATAACTCATGAACCCGTGCATAAATAGAGTATTGTTAATTATATTGTGGCTTCCTATATATATTTATATGAAGTATTTAGTTATTCGTACATTTTAGTGCGATGATCTTCTTTAACAGTTTTTGCCCCTCTCTGCAACTTCTTTTTATACTCCCATGATTCCATTTACTATATTTATAAGTTCACAGATTCCGATGGAGGTTTCAAATGTCTTCATGCTACTATCCATATGAATTTGCTTAATTTGTTGTGCCTTGGCTTCTAATCACACGTAGTTAACCATAGTACTCTGGGAGTTCCTTGTGCCTTTGCTTCATGTTCACATGCTTCACTAGCTTCTTAGATAGATTGATATCTTTGTCTACTTCTTGTATTTGTCTTCAAGCTAATCGTTAGCTTCTGCCTGCACTTGTTTTCTTTTGTCTTTATTCTGGTAAGTAGACTTCTTCCTCGCAATAATTTGGTAATAAGTCTCCACATAGTTTGCATTGGTGTCCCACTTCTGCTTCCATTAACTGATGTAGGTACTCGTAGGAGTTTTTGCTTAGATCCGGATTGCTTATAAGTACATTCTCAGCATATTCTCTTAACTTCCATTGTTGGTCATTATTTTGTCTTGTACGTGTCGTACTGTAGACTAGCATTTTGTCGTCATTTGAGTCATCGACCCAAACATTGGTTCCCTTGGCTAGTGTCTACTTTAGTTCTATATACATCACTCTGAATGACAATGCTCTTTTTCTGAATGATAGATTCTTCAATAGCTGGAGACTTAGATTGTGCTTTTATCTCACTTTTGAAAGTTAATTTTTCAGATAGATATTTTTACAGATAGGATTGTACATCATCTTTGTACATACTTTCAAGGCATATTTGAAATATTCTATTTCTGCACTCAACTGGCTTTTTTGTGTCATAAATGATTCTTAATTGTTATATAGATTTGTCAGGCTTACGTTAATTCTTCCATTAGCTATGTTCATCTCTTCTATCTTACTGTATATTTCTTCCATTTCGAGATAGAGAGTCTGCAGTCATATTATCAGTACCTTTTACATGGATAAATTTAGAATAATAATGGCTGTTATGAAAAGAGAGAAAATAAAGAAGAGATAAATAATTTCCTCTTAGAAATTTTTGTGTGTATACAATGAGAAGTAGAGACCCCCAATTGTAGATACAAATCTAGGATTTCAGGGGTACAATGATAACATATATAGGATTTGTGGGATAGGATAGTCATTCACTGAATATTTAATTTATTTAAAACACTCCTCCTTGAATGACTATCTATACATTTAACTGCCTCGTTAAAAAGCTTGGTCTAATAAAAACCCAGTCGGAAAAAAGTACAAGCTCAAGGAAAAAAGAGTGTAGTATATTACTAATATTTAGAGTAATAAAATGCTGCCTTATTAAAACCTTGCCAAGAAGACCTAGTAGGACAAAACTTGGTCGAAGGAAAAAGAGTACAACTATTCCCCCTGATGTCAATCACTGAAGATCTTCAAGTCAACATATTCCAATCTCATGGATCAATTTCTTGAATGTAGAAGTTTGTAATGCCTTTGGGAATAAATCAGCTACATTGTCACTTAAACTGATTTGTTGAATGTCATTGTCCCTATTTTTTTGAAGTTCATGTGTGTAGAAAAACTTTGAGAATATGTGCTTCGTTATGTCTCCTTTGATGAAGCCTCCTATAAGTTGTGCAATCCAAGTTGCATTATCTTCATAGACCTTCCTATGTTGAAACTATTTCACGTGATGCCTGAGTATGATGTGTCATATTTCTCAGCAATAAACATTCACGACTTGCTTCATGGATTACAATAATTTCTGAGTGATTTGAAGATGTTGCTGTCAAGGTTTGTTTTACAGATCTCCATGATATAGCTGTTCCTCCATGAGTAAAGACGCATCCTATTCGTAACTTAGCTTTATGTGGATTAGAGAGATAACCTGCATCTACATAGCCAACTAAAGAAGAACCCATGTTTTGTGAATAAAATAATCCAAAGTCTGGTGCCTTTAAGGCATCGAAAAATATATTTAACACCATTCCAATGTCTTTGAGTTGGTGCAGAACTATCTCTAGCAAGGAGATTTACAGAAAAAGCTATATCTCTTTGAGTACAATTTGCAAGATATGTCAATGCTCCAATTGCACTAAGATATGGTACTTTAGGACCAAGAATCTTTTCCCCATCTTCAAGTGGACGAAAAGGATCTTTGTCTACATCAAGTGATTGGACTACATTTGGAGATGTCAATGGATGTGTTTTATCCATATAAAACCTTTTTGAAACTTTTTCTATGTGGATTGATGAACAAATAATCCTTCTTAAAGATATTCAATATGCAAACCAAGACAAAATTTTGTCTTCCCTAAATCTTTCATTTCAAATTCAGTTTTTAAATATTCAATAGTTCTATCGAGCTCTTTAGGAGTTCCGATAAGATTTAAGTCATTTACATAAACTGCTACTATTGCAAATCCAATATTAGTTTTCTTTATCAAAACACATGGGCAAATATCATCATTTTGATATCCCCCTTTCAACAAATATTCACTCAGACGGTTATACATCATCCGTCCAGATTGTTTTAATCCATAGAGTGATTTTTGTAATCTAATTGTGAACATATTTTTAGGGAATGAATCACTTGCTTCTGGCACTGTAAATCCTTCAGGGATTTTCATATAAATATCACTATCAAGTGAACCAGAAAGATAGGCAGTTACTACATCCATAGTCTCATCTCTAACCTTTGTGAACATCCAAATTAATCAAATATCTAGATGCTATGGCATCCATCACAGGAGAATATGTCTACCCATTATCTATTCCAAGTCTTTACGAAAACCCTTGTGCTACAAGTCAAGCCCTATATATCGTAATTTCATTGCTCTCATTCCGATCTCTCACAAACACCCACTTGTATCCAACAGGAATTACATCTTTGGGTGTTTTGACTATAGGTCCAAAAATTTTTCTTTTTTCCAAAGAATTCAACTCTGCATGTATGGCTTCTTTCAATTTTGGCCAATTATTTCTTTGCTGACAGTCTTTGACAGACTGTGACTTAGGATATAGGCCAAAATATTATCTATCACAACATTGTTTCTTTCAAATACTTTGTGTGATGATGAATAGTTTGTTGAGACCTCTTCTTTTTGTGATTCTACAGGAATTAAATCTTTTTTCATTTGATTGATCAATCACTTCATATTCCTCTTGAATTTGTGATTGATTGTTCTCTTATACTTTTCTTTTTCAAGGCACAAAATCTTTAGCACCAAGTGGTCAACCATGTTTCCGATGTGCTTTTGATTCACTTGCTTTAGCAGATTGTTTTACGTGAACCTCAATTTTTGCTGGAGTATCATGTGCCCTTATGTGTGTTTTTGTCACTTTCTTTGTATCCACAAACACATCTGGTAATTGATTTGCAACATTTTGCAAATGAATTATTTTTTCAACTTCTTGCTCACATTGATTGCTTCGAGGATCAAAGTGAGATAAGATATATTCATTCCAATAAATTTTATTCTATTGTTCAAGATGTAGCTTTGCCCTTCCTAGAGTAGGAAAAGTCATTTCATCAAAATGATAGTCTGCGAAACATGCAGTAAATAGGTCGTTTGTTAGTGGGTCAAGGTACTGAATAATTGTTGGTGAATCAAAGCCAACATAAATCCCAAGTCTTCATTGCATTTTAGTATGTTGTGGAGACAGCACAGCTAAAAATTCTTTGGTGAGAAACATCAGGTTCTCGACCAAATGCCAATTGTAAAAGTGAGTATTGTGATAAGCAATTGGCCTTAAACGAATTAATGATGCAGCATGTAACCCAAACAGATGTTGGTAATTTTGTTCTCAAAAGTAGTGGTCTAGCAATAAGTTGTAATCATTTGGTAAATGACTCTGCAAGGCCATTCTGAGTATGCAGATGAGGAACCGAGTACAACAATACCATTAGAAATGTAGTATTCTTCAAATGCTTGGGATCTGAATTCAGTAGCATTATCAAGATGAATTGTCTTGATAGAATAATCAGCAAAATGAGCTCGCAATTTTATCATTTGAGCGAGCAATCTAGTAAAAGCCATATTTCTAGTTGAAAGCAGACATACATGTGACCATCTTGTAAAAGCATCAATTAAAATTATAAAGTATCCAAATGGTCCACATGGTGGGTATGTAGGCCCACAAATATCCCCATGAATTCTTTTCTAGAAACTTTGGACGTTCAACATTAACTTTTGCAGGAGAATGTTTGACTACTAATTTCCCTTGTGAGCAAAGCGTTACATTTATAGTCATTAGGTAAAAGAATCTTCTGGTTCTTCAAAGAATGTCTATGCGCACTAGTAATGATACGTCGTATCATTACTGCTCATGGATGTCCAAGTCTATCATACCAAAGTATAAAACTTTTCGGATCTTCAAACTTTTGGTTCATTATATATTTTGATTCAACTGACTTTATAGTTGTGAAGTACATCCCAGATCGGAGTGCTTGTAGTTTTTCTTTTATCTACTTCTAGCCAGATAAAAAAGAAGTTATAGAAAGATATTCAATATTATTTTCTGTCATTGTTTCAATATGATATCCATTGCAGCGAATATCTTTAAAACTAAGCCTGTTTGATTAGATTTATAAAGTCAATTTATAAAGGGAATTTATAAAGAGTGAAAATGAGTGGTGGAGATTTAATTAAAGTTTAAAATGTGTGATGATTGTTGAGTAGTTGTCAAATCAATGGTAGGTAAATTTATAAACGAAAAAAATAAACTATGCCAAACAAGTACTAAGCAAATTTCTTCTGAATTTCCTAGAATAAAGCGCATAATTAATACATAATCTTGTACTGTTGGGAAAGATTATATTACTTCTTCTGGAGCCTTCAATGATATTTGACGCTCTAGAAATTGTATTAACATTATTAGTTGCTAATGTTAATTCAACAAAATACCTTTTGTCTCAAAAAATTGTATGGGAAGTGGCACTATCAACTAAGCAAACATCTTGACAATTCATCTTTACTCTATTTTTATCTAAAAAGTTAAACATCAATGAAAATCAAATAACAAATATTTTATTCGAAATTGAAATAGCTCATGATAACTAAATCTTAAAAACTAGAAAGCGAATAAGTTCATATCTAATGCAACAATGTAAAAGCAAATAAAAACAAGAAAAAACTAATCAATATCCTCCATAACACTGCCATCAAGCATATTGCCTCTTGAATCAATCAAAAAGTCAGAGATATCCAAATGATTCATATCATTTGGATCATCAAAGTTTGAAAAATTGATCTCGACTTTTCCTTTTCCCTTGATGGATTGTTGGTAGAGATCCACAAGGTGTTTAGCAATACTATAGGTACGCGACCAATGTCCTTTTTGTAACAAATATTTTCATCCTTTTTGAAGGAATTATTTTCATTTTTTGTACTTTTTGAAGCTGTCATCGTGTTGCTTATTATTTGGCCCATTATTCTGTCCATATCCACGCCTATATCAGTGTCCACATCCACGACTGCGTCCGCATTCATAACTTGTTACATTTACTTCAGGCAAATCAACAGCATTAGCTTCAAGCAGTGTTGCAGAACCCGTTGGGCGCCATGTATGGTTTTTCATTAGTAGTTCATTGTTCTGTTCTGCAACAAGTAAGCAAGAAATAAGTTATGAATATCTCTTGAAGCCATATTCACAGTATTGTTATAGTAGTAAAACATTGGATACATAAAAACTAGAGAAAGTTTTCTCAACATATCCTCATCTATGATTTTTTCCCTGCACAGATTGAGTTTTGAATATATTCTAGAAAGCTCTGAATTGTATTCGCTAATAGTTTTAAAATTTTGTAAGCGAAGGTGTATCCGTTCATATTGGGCCTTAGGAAGGAGTATAGTCATTTGATGGTAAGATGATCTTCGGGATCTTTTACAGTAAGATATTTGCTTTTCAATCCATCATGAAGATGATGGCGAAGGTAAATTAGTGCTTTAGCAAGATCCTGCAGGGATTGTGTATCTCCCTCTTTTATTGTCTCACCAAGACCCTTTAACACAAGATGAATTTCAGCATCAAGAGTCCATGACAAGTAGTTTTTTTTTTTTTTGCTAAGATGTCAAGCACGGAAAACTCTAATTTTGTGATATTGGCCATTTAGATAATTTTCTACAAAAGGAAAATACTCCAATTAATACAAATGATATCATTAAAACAATATTAAATAACCAATATTAGTTATAATATAAATTTTCATTTCTTCATTCAGGGATAAGAATAATATAATATTAATTATTTGCCCTTCGGGGGGAATAATTAAAATTAACGTGCTTCTTTAGAAGCTCCGAACAAAGATTTATAACACAAATAGTTATATGAGAATTATAACAGCATAATTACATGTATTTAAATAAACATATTATATAGAATATCTAATAGTTAGATCAACTAATTGTGCAGGAATAAATATAAATAATAGTTATTAATATAATAGATATATTGTAGCGACCGGATTTTTGTAATGAAAATTTTCCATTTAAAGATTTTAAAGAAATTCAAGCGTGTCGCTACCACCCTAATCCCTTATTTAATAATTGGTCACGATAAAAGATTTTAAAGTGTTCACGTCTCTCGCCTAATTTACTTTAAAGAAGAACGTAGGTTGTGATTAATTAGACTTTATTTTTTAGATTTGGTCCAGTTAATTACTAAATCCACTATCCAAGATATTTCGACAACCCAAGCTAAAATTTCAAACCATTTAAAGCCCAAATTGTATTTCTTATATCGA
>CAVNYN010269047.1:0-33572 GCA_963692815.1 Nyctanthes arbor-tristis
TCCAGTTAATTACTAAATCCACTATCCAAGATATTTCGACAACCCAAGCTAAAATTTCAAACCATTTAAAGCCCAAATTGTATTTCTTATATCGACGCCTAATTCTTAAGTATTTAAATTTTCGGCCCATTCAAATTAAGCCCAATATATTAAATCCATCATATTTTAAACAATTTTAAGGCCCATTTTGGGTAGTTCTTGCCAAATAAAACTCCCAATTCTACTCAAACTTTGACCACGTTGAACTCCTTAGAATTTGGGTAACTGAATCTATCCTTACTTCAACCTCAATCAAATTACTCCCTAGATATTCTGCAAACTTATCACATCCCCCATGAAGAATCTCTCATGATTTTTTTCCTCATCTCCCACGTACCCTTGCTTGTATGGTGTGTGTGTGTGTATATATATATATACACAATACAAACAACTCAAAAACTTACTGCAATTACACTTCTACATATACAGAAACACTCATAGTCTATAATACCCACACTCAGCAATTCATATACACACAAACCCATCTGCCCTAATTACATTCATACGTACACGGAAAACACATAAAAACCCAGCAAAGAAATCACAAGTAGAGAAATACATTCTTCAAATTCTCAAAGGTATACACACACAGTTACACCAGATCTACACGAATACACACTCACACACTAGCATCCACTGTTGCCGTGGGTCGAACTCTGGTAAACCTTCCTCGCCATCGTCTGAAACCTCAACGCACTGCCATAGTCGTTCCCGACCATCCTTAGACCTGTGACATTGGAAACTCCATCTGTCAATCCCCTTTCACGAATTTTCTTGAACCATTTTGCCATCTGAAACCACTGCTTTTCTCCCATCGACACCCTGCACCACCACTTCCGCCACCAAACAAAGTCCCAAAAATCATAAATAGAGCCGTAGTCCCTGCGGCTGTACACTGCCACCGCGGCCATTGCCGCTGCCAGCCATTGTCTCACACCGACCACTCCAATCGGCACAAAACAAATTCCCGGAACCAGAAATTTGAGATCAAGAACCAACACCACTCAAACCTGAGCCACTTTGAAAACCTAGCCTTCGAATCGAGTTCACGAACCCCCCAACATCCCTCGTTCCTCGTCCCTCGCAACTCTCTGCTCTCAGTTTCGAATTGGCGTAAAGAGTTAAGGGGATTTGGTTTAATTAGATCATATTTACATCCACACCCTCGAGTTTGATAAGTGTTATTTTGATCTCTAGAGTCCGTTCGGTGTTTAAATCGATCCAAATCTTTCATTTCAGCCGAGCTCAGTCCCTTTATTTTAAAAGAGTCTATGTTGACCCAAGATTTTTCAGTCAAGTCGATTCTAATCCCCTAATTTTTGAAATGCTCTATCCTAGCCCAAATGTTTTGAAAGAATATATTTTAGACCAAAACTTTTAAAGTTCACATTTAAATCCATACTTTTATTTAATTATAAGTATTTTCAAATTTCTAACTAAAAATTTATTTATTTATTATTTGATAGCCGAGACGCGGGTTTTGATGCGCTAGTGCCCTTATAGCTCAAACTCGGAAAAGAAAAGCATAACGAGGTGGATTTCTTACTAAAATTGTTTTAAAAGTTATATGCACACTTTTTGTGAAAATTACGATGCAATTGCATGTTACTTGTTTATGCATGTGCTTATGTGATTATGGTGAGATATGGAAAGTATGCGCATAATTAGCTCACTTTAATTGGGAGCCCATAGATTTAGCTCGCCATTTGATGGGCTCACAGACATAGACAATTAGCTTGTTGAAAGACAGGCCCAGAGACATATTTTACATGTATACATGTGTTAAATGGTGTAATGTGTGTTGCAATGGTTTAAAGTTAGTCCACAGGGGATCTATTGAGTGTTTTTTTGAAGCACTCGCCCCTTATTTCAAACATTTTAGGGTCTGGAGCTAGCAGCGACTCGGCTGAGGATGGTAATTGAAAGAAAATGGAAAATGAATAAATATTCACTTATTAATGTTTCTGTCTAGTTTTAGGATAAATTATTACATAAACTGTTGCTATTTCAAGTTGAATATTTTGACAATGGTTTTGAGTATTTGTTAACTTTTGACAATGGTTACATTAGAAATTATTTATGAAATATTATTATGTTATCCTTTTTAAAAAAAATCCGTACTTACGAAATAGATTTAGTAGCGTCTCAGGTGCCTATAACTCAGGTCGTTACAGCTTGGTATCGGAGTGGATCTACATTTCTGTAGAATCCTTTAAACAATATTTTTGAAAAGAAATTTAGTATTATTTTTTCCAATTGCCACCCGCTATCGTATGCGCCACCAACTCTAGGTAAAAGTTCATTTATAGCTTTTAAGAATTGTTTACTTAGATATGATTTTGTAAGTTATGTTTTTGTATCTGTTAGAAATTTATGCATGCATTCAAGAAAGAAAAGTACAAGATATAGACTGGAAAATATCACGGAAAAGCTTAAAAGCATTTATCGTATCCTAATGAGGAAAAGAAATTTTCGTTAGAGTTTGAGCAAACTATGAGCATAATATGTGCATAACATGTATTTTAAGAAATGCGTGACCAATGTAAAGACAAAGAAAATTTCTTCTAAGTCCTCGAAACATGGCTAAAAGTTAATAAAGACCCCTCCAACTAACTGGATCTTGCATAATTGGTCAACAGATATGGCAGCTGATAACGGAAATGGACAAGCTGAGGTAGCTAGGTTAGCATATGAGAACTTTGTAGCTGACCCAAATTGGACCAAAAGTGAGCATGTGGGTCATGTTTGTGCAGCTCGTACTCGAGCCATGAACTTTGAATATCAGACAATCACAGCTCGATCTGTCTAACATCTAATAGACACATTTGATGAAAATGGGCAGATTGAGGCTACAAATGTCCACTTTCACTTCTATATAGCTCAAGGTGGGGACATAACCTTCGATCTCTTTTGCAAGATGCTTCTAGCGCATCGGGGAGTATATGTACAGTACGGTGCCGCATCCCTCCCCATGCCTACACCCTTAGCTGTGTCAGAGGAGGATCTAGAAGAGGATTCGGATGAAGATCCTGAGGAGGTGATTCTTGAGGAGATTCTTCCAGAGATTCTTGAGGAGATTCTGGATGGGATTCTTGAAGAAGAACCAGATGAAGAGTTAGAGGAGGAGGATGAAGCAGAGATTTTGGGTGACTCTGAACCAGAATCATGCATCACTTGGAAAGACATACCCCCTCTGCCTAAGAAGTTCAAGGCGTCGAACAGTTGGGTGAGTGACGGTGATGACTAGAGACAGGAGATAGCTTAGAATAGTTGCCATAGTACTTGTTTTCTATTCCAAAGTTGTTTTTTTATTTATTCTAATTGTTTGAGCAATAAATGCTCCTTTAATGTACTCTTCTTAAAGGATTTTCAATGAGTAATAATAAATGAAGATTTCTCATGTTCCTCGTTATTTATGGTTGTGTTGGAATATATATACCTTTCAAGTTATTACAACGTCGATCTTTGTTTTGTAAGGAAATGGCGTACCCAAAACAAACAGACGTCCTAAGAGAGCTTATCCAGGCCGTGCAAGGAATGGCACAGGCTCTGGCACTGGCTCCAGCACCAGCAGCACCCCAGCTGCCCCAGCAGTGCCAGTCATTGAGCAGTTCTATAGGCACCATCCGCTGACATTTGACGGTGAGGGTGGGCCACTGGATATGGAAGAATGGATCCGCGCTATGGAGAAAATTTTTCGGCACATCTCATGCCCCGAGGATCATAAGATGTTGTACGCAAAATTCAATCTAGTCGGTGGAGATGGATATTAGTGGAAGTCAGTGTCTCGTACCAGAACTGACGATGAACTAAGAAACATGACTTGGGCTCAGTTCAAAACTGAGATCAAGGACAAGTACTTCATCCAGGCCCTCCGTAATCATAAGGAGGTAGAGTTTCTACAGTTGATACAGGGAGATATGGATGTCACAGCTTATGAGCAGAAGTTTGAAGAGCTATCCCACTTTACCTCACACTTGGTGAGTACCAAGGAAATGAAGGCCCGACGTTTCAAGAGAGGGTTGCGACTGGAGATCCCGCAGATTGTCAGTGTCTTTGATCTCTCCACCTATGGTGAGGTGGTGAAAAAGGCACAAACGGTTGCCTACTTAGGAATGAAGGTTGGGCCCCAGTCTGCTCAGTAGGATCATGGGAAGAAGAAGTGGTCCGAACCAAGCAAGAACAAAAACCACAAGCCGGGACAATATAAAAGGTAGAACACATGATCAGGTAGTGGCCAGAAGAGTGTTGCACCACCACAATGCCAGAAATGCAAGAAGCACCACCCTGGCAAGTACAGGATGGGGCAGAACGTCTGCTATCGCTGTGGCCAGCAAGGCCACTTCTCCTACGAGTGTAAGAATGGTGGGCCAAGCATGGTCAGGATCATTGCCATGACCCACGAGGATGCTATGGAGGACCTAGATGTGATAGTACGTATACTCTATGTCTCTGGCACTCTCGTATATGTGTTGGCTGACTCTAGTGCTACACATTCCTTCGTATCTGTTATATGCCTAGCTAGATTGAATATGATAGGAGAGAAGGCTGATAGTGTACTTGAGGTTAGTATGCCATCAGTTGGATCAGTTGATACATATGAGATAGCTAGGATAGTACAGATAGACCTCAATGGAATGATAATAAAAGTTGACTTCAATGTGATTAATATGAAAGATTTTGACATAATTCTGGGAATGGACTGGTTAAGCACTAATAGGGCTACCCTAATTTGCCGCGAAAAGGAAGTAGTTTTTCGAAAGAAAGGAAATGAAGAGTTTAGGTTTTATGAGTCCAAGCTTAAGGCGTTACCCCGCCTTATCTCAACCTTTCAGGAAGCTTCTAGCAAAGACGGACTGTCAGGGGTATTTAGTAAGCCTTCAAGGCAAACCTTTTAAAGATATATCCCTGGACTATGTACCTGTGGTACATGAGTACCCCAATGTATTTCCCGAGGATCTGACAGGTGTTCCACCTGATAGGCAAATGGAATTTTCCATCGACTTGGTACCAGGAGCCGCTCCTATCTCCAAAGCTCCTTATCGGATGGCACCAAAGGAGTTACAGGAGTTAAAAGTTCAGATTGAGGAACTTTTGGAGAAGGGTTTCATCAGGCCAAGTGTGTCTCCTTGGGGAGCATAAGTCTTGTTTGTAAAGAAGAAGGATGGTAGTATAAGGATGTGTTTGATTATCGTGAACTAAATAAGTTGACGATTAAGAACAAATACCCACTCCTGAGGATTGAAGACCTATTTGATCAGCTGAAAGGAGTAGCAGTCGTTTTCAATATTCACTTGTTAACGTTTCCTTCTACTTTTAAGATAAATTATTACAGACATTGTTGCTATTTCAAGTTGAATATTTTGACAATGGTTTTGAGTATTTGTTAACTTTTGACAATGGTACATTAGAAATTATTTACGAAGTATTATTATGTTATACTATTTTTTTAAAAAAAAAATTACTACTTACTTATATAGCTTTCAAGATTCCACGTTTTTGAAAGGATATAGAATATATTTGGTAGTGTCTCGGGTGCCTAGAACTCGGGTCATTACATATATGATGCATGGTTCTTATATATTTAAATAAGACTGTTAGTGCTTATCAATAGATAATGGTTGCCATATTCATATGTATTATGTAATTGGCATCCAAAATCAAATCAAGACGAAGAACAATCAAAAAAATACTTGATGATCTCCCTACAATACAAGAAAAGAAAGATAAAGGAAATATAATATGTGAGCACTAGATTTACATTCATTATGTAATTGGCTGCCATATTATTTCAAAAGGAATCAATCACAAGAAAATTTCATGATCCCTTTAGTTATATCAAAATATAATTGTCAACTTGATATGTAAAATTGGAAGCCAAAAATTCATTAAAATTGAACATTGGCTATCCCTTTATATATATTTATACATAACTAGTATCCCCACCCGTGCGTTGCACGGGTTGAATACAACATTACATTAATCAAATAAAGCATTATATCCGAATACAAATATCGATTGATTGTTTTATAATGGTCAATAAAATTGAAGTACAAAACTAAATGAAACATCTATTTAAACTAAAGGAGATACTGTAAACCAAAATATAATATAGCTGAATCAACAGACATATGTGATTTTCTATGGAGAGCTTACCTCTCCCTTTACATAGTGCGAACTGTCACATGGCTGCATGTGATTAAGGGTTGGGGGATTGAGGTCTCCATAAGGGAAGATGTGAGCTCTTTATAGCCAAATCGACAGATATATAATAATTACATTGAAGTGTACCCAACGATAATAAACAAACATAGAATATTTGTAAAGAAAACTGCAATAAATTTTGGGGAAAATGGGACAATCCAGCATTATTCTTAAAAACTAGAAAAGTTAACATATTACACTAAGATTATGAATACAAATTATTATTACCCCAGAGTATGTATTGAATATAAACTTTTCTACATGCTCCTTGTAATCACTTGAGGAGATGTAGAACCTATTAGCATGAAATAATGTGTACGTGAGCATTGAGAAAAGCTGCATTCTATGGAAAATAAACATGTTCATTATATATAAACATGCTATATATATTTAAGTAGGATAACACAAAACTTCAAATATTATTGCAATAAATATAGCCTAATTGTTCATCACACATTTCCTAGAAGTGATTAAATAAAACACATGCATCCAATGATAATTTCCACTTCTTGATAGTTACAACTCAACAGTTGAAGAAAGAATAAGAGCAATTTAGATTAAGAACAAAATAAATAAATTACACATGTTCAATCAGTCCATCAGCATGTCAAAATAAACTATTCAGAGGTCAAGGATATATTGAAACTCTTAAACAATGCCATAAAGTAAATGATATTTTCAACATAGAAAGCACCCACTATATATAATTATTAACTTATGTGAATTAATATAACATAGCATAATTCAAACCAAGTAATGGAGGTCTAACTAATGGTGGTAATCAATAGAGAGACAGACTGAACAACACAAAATTTGACATTAGATGAAATTTGTACTGCATTGATAATTGTAGAAGAGTATAGCATCGCTTACTAAATTAATATATAATAAAATATATAACATACCTTAAAAAACAGATGACACGGTGAATTGTATTTCAAAAAGAAAATGCACCAAAGATGCCCACCTGTTAATATTTTGCATCAAAAGAACCAAAAAAAAAAAGTAACCAATTGTTAAATATACATTAAATGCAATAATGATAAAGTTACCAATTTGAGACGTGTATTGTGACGAATGATTTCATAAATATTAACTATGTATTCCATTTAATTTCAAAAACCCCGTGTCGTAGGAATAACAGCCTAAATATTATTAGGTGAATTGAAAAGATAGTCCTAATCTATTGTTTACTATGAATGAATGTGAGTCAAATGATCGATTAATCAAAAGATTAGAGTGCATTCTTTTCGTGATTTAGTTTTCTATTTTTCAGTTTTCAATTCATTTTCAATTTTTTGTTTTGAGTGATTGTTTTCAAATGTCTGAAAATGCATTTACTTTGTCATTTTGGAAAACTATTTTAAGAAACCCAAAACTGGAAAACGTGTTTTTTTGACATTTTGAGAATTTATTTGCTTGTTAAGTAAATTAAATTATTTTTTTCTTTTGTTAAAAAAATTATTTTGTTCTAATGTATCACTACCTAGATTAAACTATGAAAGTTTGCGATAATTAGTTATAAGGAAATACAAAAAAATAATAATAATAAATAAACTAACTTCAGAAGTAGAAGACATGAATAAAATTAAAGGAGAGAGAAATTAGAGGAGGAGGGGATGAAGGCTTGTAAACTTAGAGGAGAGAGAAATTGGAATTCTCAAAACAAAGCGTTTTCGTTGTTTTTAATTAAGTACTTGTTTTGCTTAAAAACTCTCAAAACGGCTTTTTATCATTTTCTATTTTCTTTGTTAAAAAAATTCTTGTTTTTCAAAATTCATTTTTAAAAATATGAAAGTAAACGCGCTTTCAGTGTTTTAAAAAATTGAAAATTAAAAACAGTCTCAAAATAGTAAAGAGAATAGGCCCTTAGTTTCTTTAATAGGGGCCCCATATTTTGTATCAATCTTGGTTTAAAGATAATTACTCAATTTAGATGTTGAGTTACATTTTAATGTCTATATCAACATCTAATAAAGATCTAAATTCACAAACTAATGGTTGAACATCTAGAATTCCATTTTTGAAAATTAAAAAACCAAAATGAAGATGGGGTGCACGTTTCTAACGTCTCAACCAAGTGATTTCAAAGAAAATCATCACAATTTAATTTGCAGTACAAAACCTAGCAACAGCAGATAAACAAATGTAGGAACAAAAGGAAAGGACAAAAAGCTACCTTGCACCGAAGCTTTGGAAGATGGGAATAAAGGACCTTGGAAAGCCTTGAATCAAGACCGTGTAAAAGCAATACACCATCCCTCCCAAGCTGCTATAGTCTTCTAGTATCCCCACCTGTGCGTTGCATGGGTAGAATACAACATTACATTAATCAAACAAATGATTATATTGTTTATCTACAATGTCACTAATCATTATATTGTCTCTAATTATAAAGTTTTTAGCTATATGAGAATTGGATGGTTTATGTCAGCAAATTTACCTCTATATGTTTGTTTTTATATAGATGGCACAAGTTGTTGCATTGACATTCATTAATAGGAAAAAGACTCTTTGTAGGCAACATGCACGTGCAGGGAATTCAAATGAGATATATATAACAAACAGTTAAGACCAAACAGATTTAGTTTTTGAAAAACATGTATGCATGGAAATTATCCATGAACATTACCCATGCACAATATCCATGAACATTATCCATCGAAAAATTGTTTAAACGGGTAGGGAAAACATTATACATGAACAGTTCTGCTAATGTTTCCTTCAACCTATTAACTGCATTAAAATGAGATACATGTACAACTAAAAAAATCAATCACACCTAACACATTTTAAAAGGGCATAAAATGAAGCCAAGCAAGACAACAGTTTGTGAAATCAAAAATATCAAACTCAAAACAGAAAATATGACATAGATCCAAAATCAATCAAACTGCCATTAACCCAATATTGACTTCCCAATATTTTGTATCAATCTCACTTAAAGATAATTACTCAATTTAGATTTTGAGTTACATTTTAATGTCTATATCAACATCTAATAAAGATCTAAATTCACAAACTAAATGTAGGAACAAAAAGGAAAGGACAAAAAGCTATCTTGCACCGAAGTTTTTGGAGATGGGGTTGCATCGGGGTCATCTGCTGCCAGCACTTCTACTGTTGCCCCAGAGGCAGCAGCAACGTGGTTTGCTTGGGAGTTGGGCTCAGCCACCGTGGGGTCTTCTGTTGTCGGGGTCAGCAACAATAGAGGTGTGGTTGATTCGGGGGTCAGCTGCTACTGGTTCTTCTATGGCCACCCCAGAGACGGCTGCGACAGGGTGTGCTTGAGAGTAGGACTCAGCCATTGCCGGGCATATACAGTCACCCAAGGCGTGGCTGTGAGGGACGGAGAGGCAAAAAACAGTAGAAACCACTGGAGCTCCAGTTGATTCGAGCTCACCCACTACCGGATCTTCAATTGTCGCGCCAGGGGCATCGGCTATAGGGTGAATTTGAGAGTCTCCAGAACCAATTGTAAATTAGGTTTTCAAGCAAAAAGAAAGAACAAAATGTGTCCACAAGCTAAATTACAGAAACACCATTGTCTTGAAAAGGGAAATTAAAAAACACGTGTTATAGAAGGGGAAAAAAATTACTCAGGCTGATGTCATGATGACATCAGCGATTATAGGCGGGAAACTAGAGTCTTTACTACTCTTGATTTATACTATAATAATAGATGACATGGATAATCAAATTAATATTTTGATACCAAGTCATTTATGTGAAAGAAAGAAAAATCATTGTGATATAAAACATTTAAACACAGTTGCACCATAGTAAGGATTCTGGTATCATAAAAATTGTTAATTATATATAAGATTGCCAAGTGCCAGTTGTTTTGACATCAGCAAAAAGGATAAGAAGAAAGAAACAGAAAGGTGAAAAAATGGAAAATTTGCTAACGAATAAACAATACGTTAACGTTGAATGTGTTGAATAACTTTTCAAACAAGATCTCTTGCGGAAAAAAAGGAATATATTAATATAACGATTCGACATGATTCAACATAAGAAAAAAAAGAATAGGATGTGTTTTTCTAGAAAGAACAGAAGAAAAACATCCATCATGCTGATAATGTATTACGAAAAGAGAGAAAATAAAGAGATAAATAATTACCTCTTAGAAATTTTTGTGTGTATACAATGAGAAGTAGAGACCCCTATTTATAGATACAAATCTAGGGTTTCAGGGGTACACTAGTAACATATCTAGGGTTTGCAGTGTAGGATAGTCATTCACTAAATATTTAATTTATTTACAACAATGGCTCAATTCTACCCACCATCTAATTTTGTAAGCCAATATTTTACTCAGGTATTGTTAGTTCTAATTTTAAACTTTGTTGTTATTATAAATTATTCGAACTTTCTAATTGTCATCTTAACAACAAGAAATTCTTTTTCATGAATACGATAATTAGTTTGAGCTGGTGTAAATGTACCACTAATATATTGTGTGATTTTTTCTTCAATTTCCTCTGGATATTTATATTTTAGTACTACTCCCCATGCAGTTTCACATGCATCAGTTTCTGTTATCTATTCACATTATTTGGATGGTAATTCTAGTTCTGGTAATTCTTTACAAATATATTTTATTTATTTATTTTTTTTTTTTGGACTTTTTCTTCTGCATTTTTATACCATCCCCATCTTGTTTTTCCTTTTAGCTTATTTTGTAAAGGGATTAAGTGTTTAGCTAAGTTGGGTGCATACTTTCCAATTTGGTTAACTAATATTAAGAAGCTCTGCAATTGTACCATATCTATAATATGATTATCAAATTCTTGTCTTTTTGTTTCTATATGTTTTTGTAGTTTAATTTCTTCTTGACTAATAACAGAGCCTAAAAATTCTACCTTCTCTTTAGCTATTTTCATTCTTGATGCTGATAATATAATACCATTATTTTTTTACTATGTCTATAAATATATTTAAATGTTTTACGTGTTCTTTCCTTGTTTTTGAGAACATAAGTACATCGTCAACATATACTGTTATAAAGTGATTGTAGTCCTTAAATATCTTATCCATATATCTTTAGGATCTTCCAAGACTATTTTTAAATCCAATTGGCAAAACGTTCCACAAAATCTTTGGGGTAGTGTAAATGTTGTTAATTGTCTAGACTCTTCTGTGAACTTTATATGATAAATAAAATTAGCTAGTTTCGGATTGGATATTTCAATTCTTTAGTATACTTATTTAACCTTTTATAATTTATCACCATTCTAGATCCCCCCCTAAAAAAAAATGTTTTAAATATTTCATTACTATAAAGGCTGCACTACCATATTTACTATTAGATTACATAATGAATTTCTTTTCTAACATTTCCAGAATATGCATTTCAAATTCTGGCAAATCTTTTGGAGTGTATTTAATTGATTTTACTCTAATTATCTTATTTTCATCTTCCAAAACTATTTCCCATTTTTCTAATGGATTACCACCAGATAATTTTAGTAATTTTTATTGCTATTTGATCAGAATGTTCTTCTACGAAGTTTATCCTATTCTTATTTGGCATAGATTGCGTAATTTTAGTTCTATCATCACCAGAAAATTTCTAAAGAGAGGCAACCTCTCCTCTTACGGAGAGGTTGCATACACATGGTCCCCTGTGATTGGGGGATGACGGGTGGGACCCCCGTCATCCCCCAATCACAGGGGACCATGTGTATGCAACCTCTCCGTAAGAGGACAGGTTGCCTCTCCATAGTCGGACCGATCATTACCACACTATGTTGCTACGTGAGGTCTTTTTCCTCCTATATGACTCCTATATTCTTATTGCTATAGCTATATGTTGACATGAGTAGTTAAAAGTATTGTTTTTTCATATATGGTGACAGGGTAATATTGTTTGAAATTATTTCCTAAGTATGCCTCCTGACATGTTATTAAGTTGATATACGTAGGATAACTGTAACTCATATTTTCCTATCTGTATTTTCACATTTCTTGCTACTTTAGTTATTAAGTTTGTGCTATCATCAAAACCTACTAATATAATTATTTCTTCATTATTTTTTCTTTCAGTCCACAGATCTGGAGGTAAGACATTTTCTTTAAATATACTAGATGTTGTTCTATTATCAAATAGAGCACGGTAATTTCCACTAAGATATTTATAGTTCATTTTTACAAGTATGTATATGTGTTCTCTTCCATCTTGTATCCTATTCCTAGTAGTAAAATGTATCAATTTTGTCTCTGTTCTTTTTTCTTTCAACACGTGGAGTCCCCACCGAACCTTTTGAGAACTAGCGCGAAAAGTCCTTCTTAAGATTTTCCATCCAATTTCATCGTTAAGTCCATGGAAAATGATATTTTTACCCTTGAATTTACATAAAGAAAATAAAATCGAAAAAGCAAGTTTAAAAAAGAAAAAATAAATAAAAGGCTACTTAAATAATAAGAAAGAATTTTTTATCTCATTCACACACTAACCCAGCAGTTCGATACTTCAATTTTTGGGAATAAATTACGAACAAAAGCCACTGTACTATAGAAACAGAAAATTGAAGCAACAAAATTGTTAGTGATAATGGTGGGTCAGGGTGTGAAGGAGATAAAAATTTCTTTCTTATTATTCAATTAGTATTTTGCTTTTTTTGTTGTCTTTTTAATTTTTATTTTATTTTCCTTATCAAAAGTCAAGGGTAAAAATGCCCTTTTCTATGGACGTAACGGTGAAATTGGATAGAAAATATTAAAAGGGACCTTTCATGCCAATTTTTAAAAGGCTGGGGACTCCACGGGTTGAACAAAAGAATAGGGACGAAATTTGTAGCTACCTGATTTTAATAAAAGAAATTTATTATATTTAAATCTCTAAAAAAATTTTAAACGTGTCACTACCACTCTATTTCCGTTGTTTTGATAAGATTCGGTCAAGATAAGGATTTTACAGAATTTGCGTCGCTCTTCTATTTTATTTTAAAGAAGAAGAATGTGAGTTTGTAATTGGATTTCTAGCTTCAGCCCAATTATTTAATACTAGTTGAATGCCCATACGTTACTCGGCTATAATAATTAATTAAAAAAAATGCATGGTAATTTGAAAGATAAAGTAATGAAATTGTTTAACTTATGTTCAAGATGCAAAACAAAAAATGACTCTAAAATCAACCTTGTCTAAATATTTGGTATTATCCATGTGGAATAAAGCTCTTCAAGGGCAGAACACTATTGAGATGAAACAACTGTACAAGGAAAAAGATAAAGGGGAAAAAAGAATTAGTACATAGTGTTTAATGCGTAATCCAAAATTATTAACATGAGAAATTTGTAATTTGTAATCAACCTCAAGGAACTATAGCTTTCTTCTTGCGAAATTTCAAAATTGTAGTGCCAAAGACAACAATGTAATCACCATATGAAGAGCAAGGGTAAACCAGTATCCCATCCATCTACATCAAATCCGTGTAACTATGTAAGAACAACAGTATAGCAGCAAAGTAAGAGTTTAAAAAAAAACACCATAAAATTTTACAATATAGGTGGTAATCAATCTATTTTAGTAAAACAAAGGCATAATTCTAATCAACATAAGTCATTAACATCAGCTCTCAACAAAGACATAATTCTAATCAACTATATGTCATTAAGCAGCCTTTAGCGACATCTTGTTTTGCCCAACAGATATATTCATAATGCGGTAAACCTTGTTTTCTAAAATTCATCACCAATGATGCTTTATACCTAAATGAATCCTTTTTTTCTGCAAAGAGGAATTAACATATTCTAAGTTACAATGACGTCACAACCAAAAAAAAAAAACAAAAACAAAAAGAAAAAGGTATTCTTACTTCACCATCCATGAAAAGCAATTCAACATTCCCATTAGTTGGCACGTTCCATTTTCTCATGACTCAAACATCTATTACCCAACTTGATTTCATGGGGTTAATATCCTTAAACAAAGTCACAATCGGAAGTTTGTTTTGGACTTTATTTTGGACAACTTGTTTCATCGTTTGCATGATGACCATAAGTTAAAAGACAAAGTTTTGCAATGGCTGAAGAGCTAAACTCGCTAAATACTTGTCATGTGAATTTAAATGATTGGAGTGTATTGGAACTACCTGCTTATTTATAGCTCTAGAGTTTCATTAATTTGGGAATGTGGATAATGTTGATAAGTAAAATAAGTGAAGAAATAAGTGTTACAATTGGTGAAGAGATGGAGAAAATTCTTTTGCAACTTCTTTCGTGAAGATAAATTTGATTAATTTGGAATTATTATAAATAAATAATTGTTTCATTACTTTTATTATTTTCTTCTTGGAATTACATACTGAGTCCGGTAGGTCAACGCTCGAAAGGGGTATTATTATTATTAAAGGAGGATAATGGAGTCCATGACTGAAAATTATTAATGACATAATTGACTATATATAACGCTAAAATCAAATATAAGATTAATGTTTGATTTGGAGCTTAACGGGAATTATGTATATATTATTATTTATGGTTAATATAAAATAAAAGGATATATTTCAAGTTCTCTAGTAAAGATAAAATTACTTATTTTTAGAGATATAATAATTTGATTAGTTTGAGAATTTGTATGATGATGATAAGTGAAATAAGTGAATAGATAAATTTTTGGAAACATATATACAAAAAATGTAAATTAATGTGGATGATGTTCATAAATGAAATAAGTAAAGAGATAAGTGTTGCAATTGGTGAAGAGATGGAGAAAAAATCTTTTACAACTGCTTTGGTGAAGATTAATTTGATTAATTTGGAATTATTATAAATAAATAATTGTTTCATGTATAAATTATTTTCTTCTTGGAATTATGGGCTGAGTCAAGCAAATCGACATTCAAAAAGGTTTAATAATTGACTATATATAAGGCTAAAATTAAATATAATCTACTTGCTATTGTGTATATATTACTGTTTACGATTTTCATAAAATAAAAGGTTATATTTGAAGTTCTCGGGTGAAGATAAAGTTAGTTAGTTTTAGAGATACAATTATGATGATAAGAGAAATAAGTGAAAAGATAGATTATGATTATTATTATTATTAAATAAAAGCAGGTATAAGATTAATGTTTAATTTAGAGCTTAAATGGGAATTATAAATATATTATTATTTATGGTTAATATAAAATAAAAGGATATACATGCACAATGATGCTTACACATCTCTAATAATAATAAAAGGATATACATGTACGATGATGCTTATACATCTCTCATAATATTATTTTATTATTTATAAACAATATATATAAAAGGTAAATTATGATTATTATGATTATTGTTATTATTATTATTAAATAAAAGAATATATATATATATATAAGTAGGATAGTGGTTTTGGCAGGAAAACTTGCTTATACCCACTATCCTACTTTAATATATATATATATATATATAAGATATAAGATAAGATACTCAAGCATTCATATATGATGTCCAATTTTATTGTTGGGCTAATTAATGGTCCAATTTCTTTAGTCCAATCCCAAATTGATATTTAAAGCCACTATGTTTTAATTTAAATTTAGTGGTAATTAGCCGAAACCCACCCATTGACTATTATAATTTGATCAATACTCTCAATTATAACTATTTTGGTCTTTATAGTACTTATTGAAAACAAATTGCAAAAATATTTACATAAATAATATTTTGGAAAAAAATAAAAAAAAAAGAAGAAAACATTAAACATAATACAAAACAAAAATAATAATTAATGCACATACTAAAAATAAGATTCCTACCTTAATTAAAACTCCCTCATTCTATTTCATCTCTAATTATCGTCAATTACAACCGTCCTCTCCAATCTCCTCAAACCCTACGTTGACTTTTTCAACACCAAGAGCAAAATCAAAGGAGGAAGAACTTTTATTTTTTGAATTATTACATATAATCTGTTTTTTCATTCCTTTTTCGACCCATGTAATTTACTACATAACTACTTAATTTATTATTTATTACATTGTGTCATCGTTTATGATGTATTGTTGATAAATTGTGTCATTCATTTTCCGACCCATGTAATTTACTACATTACCATGTAATTTATTACACAGAGTACATTACCGTGTAATTTATTACACATTACAATGTGTCGTGTTTATGATATATTGTTGATACATTGTATCATTCTTTTTTTGACCCATGTAATTTACTATATTACCATGTAATTTAATGCACATACTAAAAATAAGACTCCTATCTTAATTAAAACTCCATCATTCTCTTTCATATCTAATTATCGTCAGTTACAACCATCCTCTCCTATCTCCTCAAACACCACGTCGACTTCAACATGTAGGGCGGAAAAACTTCTATTCTTCAAATTATTACATATAATATGCTTTTTCATTCCTTTTTTGACTCATGTAATTCACTACATTACTATGTAATTTATTACACATTACATTGTGTCATCGTTCATGATATATTGTTGATACATTGTGTCATTCTTTTTTCGACCCATATAATTTACTATGTTACCATGTAATTTATTACACATTGTACATTACCATATAATTTATTACACATTATATTGTGTCATCATTTATGATATATTATTGATACATTGTGTCATTCCTTTTTCGACCCATGAAATTTACTATATTACCACGTAATTTATTATACGTTATATTGTGTAATTTATTACACATTATATTACCAAGCACTTACACCATTGAACTAAGAAATTCCCGGCACCATTACCAACGTTACCCAGTTTGGGAGCTTCTCGATTCATGCCGCAGAATTCAAAAGAGGAAGAATCAAGAGAGAGACGAAACCTTCAAATTACGGATTATTATACACAAATAGGCAGTTACAAAGATAGAGACAAAAAAAATAAGTAATAATAATAAATAAAATAAAAAATGGCATTGAAGTCGACGTGGTGCGATACTCTTCCCCCGATTGATCGTATGAAATTATTAGAAGTTTTTCTTCCTTCAATTCTGCTCCTAGTGTCGAAGTCGACGTAGTTTTTTAGGAGATGGAGAGGACTGTTGTAACTGATGATAATTTGAGATGAAAGAGAATGTGGGAGTTTTAATTAATGTAGGAGTCTTATTTTTAATATTTGTATTGATTTTTTTTTGGTAATTTGTTTAATGTTTTCTGATTTTTTTAATTTTTTAAAATATTATTAGTGTCAGTATTTTTGCAATTTGTTTTTAGTAACTTTTACAAAGACCAAAATAGTTACAATTGAGAGTATTTATTCAATTTGTTATAAATATTACTACTTATATGTAAAAATCCTTTAAATTTAAGCTAAAAATCCTTTAAATTTAAGCCCAAATTCTTGTTTATTTTAATCCAAGCAAATTTGAGCCCAATTCCAAGCCCAGGTTTCAAAGTCTAAAGTGGATAAGCTTAGCCAAATATGCCTTGGACTTTAACCACCCATTCAAACTCTAATCTATTACGAACGCCATCACCGTCTCTACAAACACTACCATCATCCTTCATTCAAACATCACCATCGTTTAGTAGTCAACCACATCCACCACAACCTCCAGTCGAACAGCCATTGATCATCTTCGACTCGAACACGTATTTTCTTTCTATTCAAACCACCATTGACTTCAAGCCCTCAAAACTCAAACCAGAATTTCAAAAAAAAAGGGGGGGGAGAAGAAAAGGTAGAACTAGCGAGGAAACAGCCGGCTGCCACCACCACTGGCCACAGTCCTCTTGCCCTAAAATAAATTTCGCCAATTAAAACCAGAAATCAAAATCCCATCATGTATGAACTTACGTTGGCCAGAAAATTCATAAACTTAGGCACTTAATCTGCAAACCATTCTCTTGAAATTCGGCCAAACCCTAAACATAAAGCTCATCTCGGCCACATTGAACTATCTTTCTATCTCACGAACCGCCATCCACCAGGACCTTTGTCGAACACCACCGATTCCCTTCTTGCTCGAACCTTTGATAACAGTTCCTCAAAGTCACCTTTGCTCACCCTCGCTCGTTCCTTGTGTTTCTTCGAATGAAGAACATAGCTGATTTGGGAATTTTAATTCAAATCCCTATTTGTACTCCAGTCCTTTGAGTTTCATTCGGCGTTATTTGGGTCTTCATAATTTGTTCAACGATTTAGTCAGTTTGAAACTTTCAGTCAAGCCAATTCCAGTCCCCGACAGTTTGTTTATAATTTAAATAGATTCATTTAGTTTTAGTTGCCTTAAACTGGTCCCAATGGCTTTATAGAGTTTCAGTTGCCTTAAACTGGTCCTAATGGTTTTAAAGAGTTTTATTTCAGTCCTGGCCGTTCAATTTTTAGACAAATCAACCCTGCAATTTATCCTTATCTGATTTCAGTTCCTGAAATTATTATTTCACTCGTTTCAGCCTCCAGAGTAGTAATTTTTAAGTTGGTTGTAAAGTTTTAGTTTTGTTCATTTCAGCCCCTAGAGTTTTAAATTTCATTTAGCTACTTTAAACCAAAAATTTCGAAGTTCACATTTTTACTTAAATTCTATATTTTATTCAGTTTTAATCTTATTTTTTACGAACAATTATAACTTTAATTATCATTATTTACTTTGTCTAGACGAGACGCGAGATTTGATGCATACTTGACTGGCCTTTCTCCTTAAACTCGAAACAAAATCGTAAGGTAGATTCCATATTTAAAGACTATTTTCAAATATATGTGCGCATTATTTATGAAAGATATGATACAGTTCCATGTTATGTGCCTATAGATGTGCTTGATGTGATTCATGGAATTAATATGAAAGTATGTGCATAATATAGCCCATCTTAATCGGAAGCTAATAGACTTTGCTACCACTTTGGCAAGTCCATAGACATAGACATTTAGCTTGTTTGAGTTTGCAAGCTCATAGATTTAATTATGAGAATATCTTAATAATATGTATTGCATGTTTAAAGTTATTGCAAGGAAATCTACTGAGTCTTTTTTTAAAACACTCACCCTTTATTTCAAAACATTTCAGGTTCTGAAGCTGTCAGCGAGTCAATCAGCTGTGACAACAGAAAAGAAGTCATTATTTATGTTAAATATTGTTGCATTAGTGTAGGACTAAATATTTTGTTTATTTTAAATTCAGGCAATTTTTGTTAAATGTTAATGAATAGAGGTTATCAATGATTGGTTTATGTAATTATTTATTTTCACAGTTTTCAAAGAAATTAAATAGATTTAGTAGTATCTCTAGTACTTAGAACTCAGGGTGTTACGGTATAGTATCAGAGCGAGGCCTACGTTTTTGTAGATTTGCTTAAAAGATATTTAAAAATGAAAATTGACCATTTTGTTTACTGTTTTCAAGAAATAAAGAAAAGAAAGGTTTTATTAGAGTTTGAGCTGGCAGTGAGCATAAAATGTATTTTAAGAAAGATTTGACTAACTTAAAGACAAAGAAATTTCTTTTTTAAGTCATCAGAATTTGGCTAAAAGTTACTAAAGACCCCAACTAACTAGATCTAGCATCATTGGTGTAAGAGATATGGCAACTTCTAACGGTAATAGACAAGCTGAGGCAGCTAGATTAGCATATGAAACCTTGTAGCTGACCCCAACTAGACTAAGAGTGAGCATGTGACTCATGTTCGCACAACTCGTATTTGAGCCATGAACTTGGAACTCGGTCCATCTAGCATCTAATAGACACTTTCAATGAAGAAGAGCAAACCACACTATGAACGTCCACTTTTATCTCTACATGGCTTGACGCGGGGACATAGACTTTGACCTCTTCTATTAGGTGCTCTTGGTTCATTAGGGACTCGTATACGCAATATGACGTCGCGATCCTCCATGAGCCTGCACCCGAGCCAGAGGAGGATCTAGAAGAGGATCCAGAGTAAAACCCAGAGGAAGATCATGAATAGGAGTTTCCCTAGGAGATTTCTATGAAGATTCTAGAGGAGATTCCTCTGGAAATTCCCAAGGGTATTCCAGATGGGATTTCTGAGGAAGACTTAGATGAGGAGTTGGATGAGGATTAGGATGTTGAGTTTATGGAAGACTCTGGACCAGAATTCTGTATCACTTAGGAAGACATATTCCCTCTCCCCATGAAGTTTAAGGCATTGAGCAGTCAGGTTAATGACAATGATGACAAGAGATATGAGAGAGCTTAGAGTAATTATCATTGTCCATATTTGTACATGTTTTCTTTTCAGAGTTGTTCTTTATTCATTTCGATTGTTTGAGCACTAGATGCTCCTTTGATGTACTCCTCTCAAAGGATTTTGTTGAATAATAATAAATGCAAATTTTTGTATTCTTTGAGTTGTTTCCTCATTATCCCTGTTGTGTTGGACTTTACGTATTTGAAGTTATTACAACATGTTACCTTTGTTTTGTAAGGAAATAGTGCACCCAACACAAATAGAGATGTGCTCAAAGAACTCAACAGGGTTATGCAAGGAATGAGGCAGGCACCAACTCCTAGTCATGCACCAGTGCCAGTATGTCACGTACTTTTCAGCCTCGCCCGACGTGTGACATGCGGGGTGTGACACAGTAGGACCTCCGGCTACCCCTACAGTGCCAGTCATCGAGTAGTTTCTTAGGCACCATCTGCCGACATTTGACGATGAGGGTGGGACACTTGTTGTGGATGAGTAGATCCACACAATGGAGAAGATTTTCTACCACATCTCACACCTTAAAGATTAGAAAATACTATGTACAGAGTTCAAGTTGGTAGGTGGGGCTGGACATTGGCGTGAGTCAGCATCTCATACCAAAACAAAGGAATGTAACCTGGGCTCAATTCAAGACTGGAGTTAATGAATAAGTACTTTCCCCGAGTCCTCTATAATCACAAAGAGGTAGAGTTTTTGGCAACTGGTACAAGGGGATGAGGTAAGTTTGAGGAGCTGTCCCACTTCGCCCACACCTGGTGAGTACTAAACAGATGAAAGCAAGATGCTTCAAAAGAGGGATGCGACTTGAGATCCGGTAGATCGTTAGCGCGTTTGATCTCATCACTTATGATGAGGTAGTAGAAAAGGCTCAGATGATCCCCTACTCGGGCATAGCGGTCGGAAGTAGTCCAACCAAAGCAGGAATTGGAATTAGTGACAGAAACAACACAAGAGGCCGAACACAAGGTCAAACAGTGGCCAGAAGAGTATAACACCCCACAGTGCTAGAAGTGTAAGAAGCATCACTTCGGGGAGTGCATGATGGGCCAGAACATCTGCAACCATTGTAGCCCGCCAGGCCGTCTCTCCTATAAGTGCAAAAATAATGAGCCAGGCAAGGGCATAGATCAGGCCAAAAAAGGGAAAGGCTAGGATGTTTGTGTACTCGAGGTTAGTATGCTATCAGGTGGTCTAATTGACACTTATGAGATAGCTAGGGCAGTACAGATAAATTTCGACAGAATGATAATGAAAGCTAATTTAAATGTGATAAATATGAAAGACTTTGATATTTTTTTGGGAATAGATTGGTTAAGCGCTAATCTGGCTACCATAATTTTCCATAAAAGGAAGTAATTTTTCGAAAGAATAGAAATGAGGAATTTAAGTTCTACAGGTCAAAGATTAGGGCACTACCCCGCCTCATCTTGGCCTTTCAAGTGAGGAAGCTACTAGCAAAGGCAGACTGTTAGGGATATTTAGTTAGCCTTCAAGGCAAACCTTCTGAAAATATATCCATATAAATTGATCAAAATTGAAAATTTTTTTTATTAATCATTTAAAAATATATCAAAATGTATTTTACACATTGGTGGGTCCCGTTATAAGCTCAATGACTTAAAATGTCAAAAAAAATTATTATATCAAATCTAAGGAAAAATTATTAAAGACTACATTTGACTTAAGGTAATATATACTTAAAAAAAAAATCTTTCTACTAAAAGGGTCAATTTGGTGTAAAAAGTTGATTTCAAGGTTCAAAAGTCGTAAAATAATTTTTTTGGACTGTTCTGCACGAAAATAGGAAGTTCGGGGACCTCAGTGCAAAATTTCGGAAAATGCAGTTTTTTTAATACTATGCGGGTGCATAGAGTAATTCCATGCGGCCGCATAGAAGAAATCAGATTCTGGAAAAGTTTTTTCTGTTGCCCGCGGGTAGGCCGCGGAATTCATTTCGCGGTCCCGGAAAGGCCAAATTTCATATTTTTTTTGTTCCCTTGTGTCATTTTCATGTAATTATTTTGATTCCAAAGCATAATCTAGCATGGATAGAGGTCGTATAGCATCTTTTCATCCAATTTTCTTTTTCATTGAAGTTTTTCAAGGTTGGTTTTCCTTGAGGATTTACTCCTATATGTTAAGTCCACAATTCACTTTCAAATTAGTGTTCCAAAGTAAGGTAAATCCATATAATCAAACACCAAAAACTTCAATTCCATCTACATTGTAACTAATAATCTTACTTTGAGGAACTATACAAATATACCTATGCTACTTATAACTTGGTAATTGGTCACTTACTTGCAAGCCAACCGGAGGATGTCTCACACGACCAAGATATGCATGTAATCGCCCCTTGGAACGATGCTCTGATACCACTCTTGTCAAACCCCTCAATAAATAGCATGGGTTAAAGTTATGTTACTAAATCAATATGCCAGAAGCATTACAAATTTCTTGTTATAACTCTTGTCAAAATCGAGGGGCACGACTTGTCAATCAATTCTCTTTTATTCATTAGATGAGGTAGTGTTGTTTGTCATCTTTAATTAGTTTAAAGTTGTAGTATTTGTATAAAAGAACATGACACATGATAAATAAAAGTCACTTTATATATATTATAATGGAGCACAAGCTTGGGAAACCCTTACATGTGAAAATAGGACTCCCAATCTCGTATAAAAAACTTTCCTTATAAGTCAAGTTTTATTTAGTTATATTGGTTTCCATACATATACTTACCTTACTCTTATCATTAACTAATACTTAATTAAACAAGAAACATTGGCCTATCCCTCATAATCTTGTCATGGTGCAAAAGATTGAGGGAAAAGGCACAAAATATATCAAACTCATATGAGGTTCCCAAATACATTACAAACATGGGCTCATCCTCATAATAAGCCCAAATGTCTCTCTATCACATGCATAACTTGGCTCGCGTCGTGCGACAACCTCCATTCTTCGGCCTTTCTCTCAACGATCCTTCCGTGGATCATCTATAAAAGAGTAATCACATACAAAGTGAGTATAAAATACCCCGTGAGTAATACATTATTTCGGTTTACCAAAGGTTTATAGAAATCATTTCATGCTACAATCTTAAGAACATTAAGATGCACAAACCTTTTTGAATAATTATAGTGCCCCAAATACTAGAAGTTCCTACTACCCATGGCGCCTCGTTGCCTTTCAAATACCAATATGGTAATGGCAACACAATAGATTCATAACAATTTCCGGTTAGCTTTTACCGGATTTTCCAAACTTTCATTAATCCATAGCAATTAGCATGGATCAAAGCAAAGCAAACAATACAAAATGGTTAGAGGGACTCTAGCACTTCTTATGCATGAAAACATTTTAACAATATCTAAAACACATACCTTTTCTAGAAAATTATGCATGCAAATAAACCAAAGTAGTGAATTACTCACCTTGTTTTCTTATATCTTTGAAGTTGAGACTTGTTAATGAGTGGCAAAACACCTTCAATTCCTTAGTATATCTAAGCAAAATAGCCTTTAGAATGTGGGTTCTATATGTATATGAACTATGCCTTGTTTGAAAAGATAAAAAAGAGCTTTTGAAGGTCTTTTGAGAGTGTTCAAAACCTTATACAATTTATGGACGACTTTTTACTTCTTGTTTTCTAAAGGTTTTTGAGTTCCACCAATACAAAGACTCTCACTTGTCCTATAGCAATGAGTTAACTTGGAGGTATAAGAATTCTTCTTAGTAAATCAAGATGCCAAGTGTGGGTTGTGGATTCAATTCATGTGGGAAGAGCTTATTGGATACAAGTGTCTTAGATTTTTCCCTTTATTTCTTAGTAAACCCCTTTACCTATTGAACTCTATAATTAAGTCCTTGTATTTCCGACTATACTAGTAAGACATCATATCTTTACTTTAAGCATCTATTCGGTCTCAAAATTTACTACCCGATTAAACTTAGTCGTTCTTTTAGCAAATTTTCTGTAACTGATGGGGTAATTGACATACATTCGAGTAATCATCAAGCAAACAAAATGTCTTCAAATTCTTAGAAAATGTCTCGACTAGTCATCCAATTATAAGATTTATTCATCGATTACTTATAGTTGAAAACCAATTATTATTCCTAAGATGCCACTATTAACGTAGAGAAGTACCTGGAGTTTTACATAGATCATGTAGGGTTCTTGGACCACGTGGTGATAGCTAGGGGGATTGAGAGGGACCACACTAAAGTTGAGGATGTTACTATCTGGTCTAGACCTACTAGTGCTTCTAAAGTGAAAAGCTTTCTAGGACTAGCTGGATATTATCGACGCTTTATAGAGGGCTTCTCCAAGATAGCGAGACCAATGACACGGCTCAGTCGAAAGGGTAAAAAGTTTGTCTAGAGGGATAAGTGTGAACAGAGTTTCCAAGAGCTGAAGAAAAGTTTCATTTCATCAACAATGTTGACGACACCGGATGACTACGATGAATTTGTGATCTATAGCGATGCATCAAAACAGGGGTTAAGTTGTGTTTTGATGCAGAAAAGTAAGGTAATTGCTTATACGTCAAGGAAATTGAAACCCTATGAAGAGAACTATCCGACCCATGATCTTGAACTCACCACTCTAGTCCACTCTATAAACATTTAGCGTCACCACTTATACGAGAGTAAATACAAGATCTATACTGACTATAAGAGTCTCAAGTAATTCTTTACTCAGAAGAAGTTAAATATGAGGTAAAGAAGATGGTTGGAGCTAGATAAATATTATGACTACAATATCCAATACCACTTGAGTAAGGCAAATGTAGCTACAGATGCCTTGAAAAGGAAGAGTATGAGTCAAATATCAGCACTCAATACAACTAAGGACCAGTTGATTAAGGATTTTCAGAACTTGAGAATCGAAGTCGTTGTACTGCAGAGATAGGGATCGGTAGTGATTGTCAGTTTGACAGTCAAACTAGATCTAAAGGACTGAATCGTTATGGCACAAAAGGAAGATGTGTTTCAAGAAAAGATAAGAGTTGGGGTCGGAATGGGAAAAAGGAAGGGGTTTGAAATCTCTACCGACGATGCTCTCATGTTCAATGGCCGACTTAGCGTACCTAGGAATAATGAGGTCCGGGATGAGATTTTGACTGAAGCCTATTCTACCTCGTATGTAGCACACTTGAGAGGCACTAAGATTTACAAAGACTAACGTGATACCTTCTAGTGGAGAAACATGAAGGGAAGTATCACCAAGCCTATTGCCAAATGCGTAGTGTGCCAGCAAGTGAAAGTCAAGTATCAGCGACCATTAGGATTGCTAAATCCTTTAGAGATCCCAGAGCTGAAATGGGAAAAGATTCCTATTGATTTTGTGGTGGTCTCTCCAAATCGGCTAGTAAGCATGATGCTATTTTGCTTTTTATAGACTGACACACGAAATCCGCCTATTTGCTACCAGTCTGTATGAATCTTAATTTGGATCAGCTTGCTCAGATTTATGTCAATGAAATTATGCGACTCCACGGAGTGCCAGTATCAATCGTATAGGATAGAGATCCGCAGTTTATTTCAAGATTCTAGAGGTCACTATAGACTGTGATAGGCACTAGGATGATTTTCATTAGAGCTTACCATCCCCAGACTAATTGATAGTCTGAAAGGACTATCCAGATATTGGAGGACATATTGAGAGCATGTGTATTGGATCTTGATGGTAGTTGGGAAACTCAATGATGTTAGTTTGAGTTTGCCTACAACATTAGTTTTCAGGCAACCATCGATATGCCCTTTCCTTGATGCTCTATATAGCCGATGATGTCGTTAACTAATTTATTGGGACGAAGGTAGTGAGAGAAAGATGTTAGGGCCTGAGTTGGTCAAGAAAATACTTCCGGCTATTGAAAAGATCATATCAAGGATTAAGATTGCACAGGACCAACAAAAAAGTTAAGCTGATTAGAAAAGGAAAATATGGATTTTCAGGTCCGGGAGAAAGTTTTTCTCAAAGTCACACCAGTGAAGGTCGTACTTCATTTTGGAAAGAAAGGGAAGTTGAGACGCATCACGCCCTTTGAGATATTTGAGAGAGTTGGGCATGTGGCGTATCGTTTAGCATTGCCTCTAGAACTTTCGACAATACATAATGTGTTCCACGCGTCCATTTTGAGGAATTATGTTCTTGACCCATGTCATGCTATGAATGTTCAATCAGTTAAGGTAAGGGAAGAACTGACTTGTGATGAAGCTCCGACTGCCATTCTTGACAGAAAGGTGCATGTTTTGAGGAATTGAGAGGTTATGTTGGTTAAGTCAGACAACCACAGTAATGAAGAGGTTACATGGGAAAGGGAGGCGGTCATATTGGAGAAGTATCCAGAGTTAACAAAGTAAGTAAGCTAAATTTCGAAGACGAAATTAAATTAAGTCTAACAGGGTTGTAGCGACCGGATTTTCAACGATGAAATTTATTATATTTAAATCTTTAAAAGAATTTTAAACGTGTCGCTACCACCCTATTTCTGTTGTTTTGATTAGATGCGGTCATAATAAAGATTCGAAAGAATTTGCGTCGCTTGTCTATTTTATTTTAAAGAAGAAAAACGCGAGTTTATAATTAAATTTCGAGCTCGAGTCCAATTATTTAATGTCTTCAAACATTCGCGTGCCATATCTAATTTTATTGTTGGGCTAATTAATGGTCAAATTTCTTTAGACCAAATCCAAATTGATATTTAAAGCCATTTTGTTTTAATTTAAATTGAAGTCCAAGTTCTTATTTATGTTTAGGGTTCTTTTGATAAAACCCCCTTTTATTGACAGGGTCTTGAAAAATACCTTACTTTTGGAACAAATTGTAAATATATCATTTTCTATTGCAACAATACCCAAACGATTTTAATTAAATTTAATTTCTTATTAAATTTAATAATTATTATTAAATTTCTATTATAAATATTATTACTATTATTATTATGATCATTATCACCACCACCACTACGACGATGTAATCGCAATGCCACCAAGTATATCGGCAATGTAACACCCTGGGTTCTAGGTGCCCGAGACGTCAATAAATTTTTCTCTCTTTTAAATAAAATAAATCAAAATGAATAAAGAATGGATATAAAGTGGAAAATATCTTAATTCAAAAGTGATAATATAGAAGATAATTTGTCGGTGATAGTCAACTGTTTCACACGACATCAAAAGTTTTCCAAGTACTTAAACAAGTTCGAATCATTCAAAATAAAGCTAATTTAATTTATTTTGAAAGTCTCCATTGCTCAAGGCGTCTCCTCCGACTCCAAATCTGTAAAATATTAATTTTGAAAGGGATGAGTATTTCATAGAAATACTCAGTAGACTCAGCACAATATTAACCAATTTATACTATAAACATACATATAAAAGTGCAATTCACATCTCATAAATCTCAAATAGTCTTTACTCGAAAACAAGCATCGTATAGTAAATGCAAGTTTCCGACTCTCGTCTCTTGCCCTAAGGCATATAAAATACTAGCGCGCATAGTAACATCATAGCATGCATGCAAAATCTATGCATAGCAATAAAGCATATGCAGAAGTCTCGTCTCGTCTCATCTCAGGCAATAAGCAAATAAGCTCATGCAAACAACATATAAGAACATAAATCACAGCTCCATATGTAATTCATAGAACAACCAATTAATATTAGCGCTATTTGTGAGAAAATATCTTTAGAAAAGAGTCTACCTCAAAATTCCACCGAGTCGAGCTAATGGGCAAGGCTTACTCACTTTATTCTTCACTCCTCGCCTATAAAAGAGTATAAAATTCAAATTAGGATTTTTGGTGAAATGAGCTATTTATAAAAGGAATTATTTTTAAACTGAGTTATAATAAAATAATTGCATGAAATGCTTAAGGGTGTAGTGCCTAATGTGATTAATATCCAAAAGTTAAGGAAAACTAGGAAATCAAGGATTAATCAAAATGTGGGTGTAAAATAAATGAGTTTATTTAAACTAATTAGAAATCCTTAAAAATTTCAATAAATCCAAAAATTAGAATTTAAATAGCTAAAGTCATTAAATCTCATTTTCAATGAAAATAGGGTTAACTAAAATAAGTATAAACTAATTTATTGGTCTAAATGAATATAGTCTAAACATAAACTAAAATTAAAATCTTATAAACTTTCAAGGCTAATATGGAAAAATCCCAAAACAAGAGACTAACTTAATTGAGAATAAAAGTTTATAGGTTAAAATAAACAAAACGCAAGTTTCTGGGCCCATTCGAAAGGAATCGAACGTTTGAGGGCCAAAAGTAACTAAATCAAAAGTTTTATGCTTACTCAAATAAAACAGAAAGTTTAGGGCATAAATGAAATGGCTTAAAACATTGGGACTGAAATTTAAAAATCAAAAACATATAATATTTGCTCCCAACTCCCTCAGCCATTCGAAGGAGCAGAGAGCAACAGGGGAGGGGGAAAGTCGCCGGATTTTTGCCTCCCACGTCGGTGAAGCCGCGCCGAACATGGAGCTTGGCCCCCAGAGCTACGCCCTCGACCGCAAGGGTGATTTTTTGGGGCACAAGCATGGTAGAGAGAAGGGAAAACCGAGCTGAAACAATTTGGGATTTACCCCCTTGATTCGAAAAATAGACCAAAATCTCTGTGCAAATGTAATGGTAAAGGCTTGAGCTTGGTTTGTGTTTGTGTGGTGAGTTGAGAGAGTGGAGTTTTTGGGTGAAAATGGTGGTGGTGTTGGCCGCGGTGTAGGCAGCAGTGGTGGTGGTGGCGGTGCACGGTGGTGGTGTTGTTGCCAAGAATGTGGTTCCATTTTTTTTTCTTGCCAACTGTTTTACCAATGAAATGCATCAAAATTTGAAAATTTGTGAAATGCTTGTTCTTGGCAACGAAGGCAGTGTGTTGTTGTGATGAATATGAAGTTTTTCCCAAAATCTTGTTTGTGTGACTATATGAATTTGCAAGGTAAATAAACTAAGACAACCGTGTGTGTAGATGGTGAAGGTGATTTTGTTGTGCTTGTTGAAGTTTTCAAAGAAAATGGAAAAGGGAGAGGAACGTTTGAAATGGCAGTGTTCATGTGTGTATGTATGTATCCTATATCGTCTATCTTAATGCCTAGAATGGATTTTGCAAGGGATGAATTCAATGTGTGTGTATGAATGGAACTTGAAAGTTAAGGTTGAATCTTTGCTTTGAAAAAAATTTATGAATGATGATAGTAATGTGAGTGTTCGTAGAAAATTTCAAGGACAAAGAGAAAGAGAGCTGAATGTTTGAAGAGAGGAAACCTTGGTTTTGTGGCTGCTGGATCAAATGGTGAGTTGCAAGAGGTGATGAAGTGGAAGTTATATATATTACACACTTTTGGCATAGGGCTAGACTAGATTAGAGAGTTGAATGGGAGACTACTATTTGTGGAATTGTTCTTGAATTCTTGGGTCTAATTGGGTTAAATGGGTGAAGGCCCGTTGTATTAAAAGTTTTTCCAACAACCAAATACTTAATGAAATTATCTATACACACACACACACATATATATATACATATTTATAAGTACTCTAATTGTAAAATCATTAAACAATTTATAAAATATTGATTATACTAACTTGTTTAAATAGTTAATTAAATGGTAATTAAATAAATAAATTCTTATTTAAAATAAATCCTTATTATTATGTATAATTAATTTAGGTTAAAGAATTAATTTTGAAGGAATTGGTAGCGACACAACTTAAAAATTTGAAATTGTAAAAATTTAAAGTTTTTAAAATTTTCGGTCGCTACAGGAAACCACCAAGATCTAGCTACCGCCATCCTCCACTGTTGTCGTCACCACCACAATAAATAAAAAATTTTGAAAAATCACCCAAAAAAAAAAAAAAGGTTACCAAAAATCTTTAAAAAAAAAAAACATAAAATCATATTAACACATTCTTACAAGTTAACAAAAATTTAACCGGAAAATAATGATAACAAAAAACAATAATGTAAGGAAGAGTTACAAATTTTTTTTTAAAAAAAAAAAAAGATTAACAACCAGGTCCCAAAACTACTCCAACAAGTAACAATCAGGTAAAAATATTGTAGTCCAAAAAAATGGAAAAATATGGATTGTTACCGTTGCCTAAAATAATACACTGTTACCAATGAAATTTCATGGTAACAAAAGCTCATTGATAACAATCTACCAAAAAAACATTGTTACTATTGAAATTCATGGTAACTGTAACCGTTGAAATCCATGGTAACAGAAACCACAAAATACATATATATACACACACACACGCACATTATGTGTTAACACAAAAACAAAAGTATATAAAATTGTCTTAACATGGTAATGAAAACACCCAAAAACTAATACAAAAACATGGTATCATGTTTAAAGAAATAAAGGAAAAAAAAGGAACTTAAATCAAATGATAACAAGGGAAAACAAAAAAAGAATATATGGTTGAATGGACCGCCGGAAACAGCAGTCGTTGCTGCACCAGAAAAGCAGTGGCCGCTTGTAGCGACCCAAAATTTTTGATAAAAATTTTAAACACATTTTGTAAAGTCGTTATAACCTCCCGGTTAACTAATACATTCTATTAGTGCTCGCGCTTGTCTAGCTAAACTTCGAAGCCCAAAATTTATACACCATCTCGAGCCCAAGAATTTCTCAGTCGTTTTTGACCCAATATAGTCCGATTTAAATCTAAGACGTGGCCAGTTTATTTTAAGCCCAGATCCTAACGATTTCCTTAGGTCCAAATAATTTTAACAAGTCATCCTTGTAGCTGTGCTTTCGGCCCAAATTGTTAGCCCATTAAACCTTCAAATGCATTGCACTCCTTCCCAATCCGAGAATCAATCCTCCAGTGTGAAGGTTGCCACTGATTTCCACCATTTTCAGTAAGAAATCCATTATCAGCCTAAATCACGTCCCCAAATTCTCCATTCATTCCTTAAATCAAAGGACAAACAGACTCCAGTTACTTCCATTTTCCTCTCTCAATTACACAATCAACAGCATAAATGGATGTCTTATTCACCATAAATTCTGCAAACAAATCATCATCCTCAATCAATTTTGATCAATCCTAACAAATCTTTAGCCATTTTACATGAAAAAATTTTGCAAGATTGAGTCGTTTCCTTCCTTTCCTTTCTTATTACCCCAAGACACAGTATAAATGAAGGCCCCCTTCACCATTTACATCCACAAGCAAAAAGTATTTCTTACTTAATACTCACACAAGCTCCCGCTACTTGCCGGTAAGCTTCTCTTGAGCTCGACATCGTCGGACTGCCACTACCTTCTGACTACCACCAACCCGCACTCCATATCCGAGCACCCAAGCCTTGAACCCCCCGGTCAAAACTCGAAAGCTCCCTCCACCGGAATTTTATTGCTGGTGTTAACCACCGATTTTGTCCACAAATGCACACGCAAAGCAACTTTGGTTCCTCAGTCAAAACTATCCGTTTTTCTGATTCTTGTTCCTTCTAGTTTCTACTGAAATGCAGAAGAAAAGTAATGATTGTGGTTTTATTAAATGATTTTTGCATATCAAGTCCTGAAGTTTTGTAAAATCACAAATCAGTCCCTATAGTTTTAATCTCAGTTATTTAAGGATTCCAAATTTCCGTTTTTACCTTCAAACCCTTAAAGCTCAACATTCACCTTTTGGTCCCTAGCCTTATATTATTAAATTATTTAATTTAATCCCTAAATTTATATTTTCCATTTTCTAAGAAATCATGTTCACTATACTAAGATAATTTAATTTCTTTTGGCTAGACGAGGTGCGAGTATAATTAGACAACTCCAAGACTTTTACTCAAACTCAAAAAGCTTCTTCGAGGTAGGTTCCTTTTTTATAAAAAATTATTTATTTAAAATTGTGAATTTCTAGTTAACTTCTGTGGAAATTATGTGCATTAAACTGTAATTATGAGAATTATGCGTTATGCATGAGATTAATTATGTTATACTAAGAAAGAGAATATCTTGCTTAAGCAAGAGAACTTGCATATTAAATGCATGAGAACGTGCTTCTTGAATGTACGATTTTACCTGAGATTTGAGATACTGTATTTGAGAAATTAATTACATGTTTATGTGTGTTATTGCTATTTAAGTTGACAATTATATGTGTTGAACCTACTGAGTATTTCTATGAAATACTCACTCCTTTCATAAATTGATAAATTTTCAGATTTTGGAGCTGAAGGCGCGTATGGTGGTGGATATTGAAAAGTCATTTATTAAATTCAGTTTAATTTGAGATTTTTATCATCAAAACTTTATATTATTTTAGTTGGGATTTTATGGAGAACAAATTTTATTGTTTATCTAAATAAGAATTTTCGCAATTTACCGCTAATTTCTAGTGGTCAGATTGTTTGAAAAATTGTTAGAAAAGATTTAACTAACATTTCGAGTATTTAGAGCTCGAGGCGTTACAGCTTGGTATCAGAGAGGGTCTACGTTTCTATAGACTTGAAAAAAAATTTTAAAAAAATATATATTTTTGCTATTTTATCTATTGTTAGAATATTAATTGAGATGAATAGTCGAGAAACTAAAGGCTTTGTCAGCAAGACCTAAACCGTCTGAGGCTGGAAAGGGACTTAAGCGGTCCACGTGCCTTCCTACCTAGGAGGCAATAGGTGTGCACTATTCAAATTAATTAGAAAGAAAACAATAGATTTTTCAACCCAAAAAAAAAAAAAGTTCCACCACCACTATCCGCTCCGCCAGCTCCAAGGTAAAGAAAGAATTTAAGATTCTAGAAATTATTTTTGGATACTTTTAGAAAGAACCAGATATATTGAGAAATAAAAAATAAAGATATTGTATCTGATAAAAGAATTTAGAAGAGTTTGAGCATAATATATCTTTTAAATATTTTCTTTAGTCCTCAAATCTAACTTAAGAAATTAAGAGAACCCCATTAAGATAGATTTTGCACAATTGGAATTACATATATAGCACGTGTAGGGGAATCTAGAGTTGCCACTGTGACTAGAATGGCATATGAAGAATTCGTTAGAAACCCGGTTGAAACCATTGGGAAACATGTTCAGCGCTTCTACACAACTCTGGAAAAGGCTACTATTTGGGAGTATCATAGAGATGATACAGATGTCATTAATGATTTGATTGACACATTTGTCGGATTAGAGAATAAAGTTGCAAG